>JBBPKK010000054.1:0-76004 GCA_038089215.1 Tylopilus vinaceipallidus
TATTTGCGCGAGATTGAAATACCCAAATGCTTTGCGAACTAACGACGGTGTCAACAGCATCCATGGCCTCCCGCGACGTTCCTCAGAATATTGTTATCTTCGGAGAGACTGGCTCAGGCAAAAGCTCGCTCGTTAACCTCATAATGGGTCAGAATGTCGCTGCGACATCCCATGGGACAGATGGGTGTACCTTGGATTCAACGCTATACGAAACCGATGTCAAGGGCTATCACCTTCGTGTATATGATACCGTGGGCTTGAACGAGCCTCATCTAGGAGCTGAGCATTATCTCGCCGCAATCGAGAAGGCTTACCGGCTAATAACTTCCCTAAACGATGTTGGTGGCATTCATCTTCTCATCTTCTGCGTTCGAGGTGGCAGAATCACGGCGACCACCCAGCATAACTACAGACTGTTCTACGAGTTCCTCTGCTGTCGCTTGGTCCCCGTCGCACTTGTCATCACAAATCTAGAGTCCGAGACCCCGATGGAGCAATGGTGGCAACGGAACTCGCACGAGTTCACCAGATTCGGCATCGATGTCATAGCGCATGCATGCGTCACCTGCACCCCGGGTTATGGCGACATGTACGCAGACAAATATGAAGAATCCAAGACGATCATCTCGGACCTTCTTGTTAGCTGTGCCACAGAACACGCTTACGCTGTCGAAACTCGGACTTGGTTCACCAACTTCTTAATCTATCTCAGGCAATTGGTTTATGCTCGCCATGTTCAGAGCAAGAAGCAGATGGTGCACATGTTGGTGTCACGGTGTGGAATGACTTCGGGTGATGCAGAGGTCGTGGCCTACAGGGTAGAGCAGGGTGGTTGGGAGGACAGCGGGCGAAAGGTATCGCGGTGTAGTATCCAATAGTCTCCTGTGAGTTATGCACACCTCGGGGCTCGGGTTGTACCAATTTACGGTACACGTTTGCGGCGCCAGTATCAGACACATGTTCATACCAGAGGTGACTTTTGTGGATGGACGATATTTTGCGTCCTCTTTGAAGGCTTTGCGCACAGGGAAGACGGAGACATGCATACTGCGTGAGGGAACTCAAGACGATAGCGCACACGGAAACCAAGGCTCCTGGCGTTGATGGGCGTTGCGGGAGAAGTAGCCACCTTCCCCATCATTCACAACTGGAAGGGTACGATCGATCATCAATCTGTGGTTGCCCCGGCGCATGTGTTCATGCACGCATCCATCTATCATACGAATCTAAATCGAACATTCATCCCCTTCTCCAACCAGCTCTAGCCTTCACTTTATCTTTGCCCTCGTCTTTCTTCCAGCACCGTCTCCTTCCGGCTTCCCCGCTACATACTTCGTCATGACAGAAACCATGATGACGAGACACTACGCGAGCACTCCCCCTACGAGCGTATCCTCTGCAGATGAAGATATACTATTGAAAGAGAGCAGGGTCAGAATCCGTCTCCACTGATGCCATGATCGAGGCTGAATGTACCCTCGTACCCTAGTCTCTAACCATGCCACTGACCAGTGAGCCTCAGCCGATGCAACAGCGATTCAACGTCGTGCTTTTCGGGGAAATGGGAGCTGGAAAAAGCTCCGTGGTCAACCTCATCCTAGGTTCAGATCGAGCAAAGGTTTCGTCCGGCGCCGCCAGCTGCACTCTGGACGCCAAATCCTATGACGTCACGGTTCAAGGACAGGATTTCCGCATATTCGACACAGTCGGCTTGAACGAGCCCCAGGAGCTCAGAGACTCGGACTGCCTGATCGGCGCCATCAACAAAGCATATCGTCTCGTCACGCACCTGTCCGAGACGGGGGGTATTAACCTGTTGGTGTTCTGTGTCCGGAGGGGGAGGATCACCGTCAATATGCAACAAAATTACCAGCTTTTCTATGATTTCCTTTGCCACAAAAAAGTACCCATCGCCCTCATCGTCACGCATCTCGAGAATGAAGAGAATATGGAAGATTGGTGGTGGGACAACCAAAGTCACTTCGATGAGTGTGGCATTCGCGTTGTCGGTCACGCTTGCATCACCGCAAGACGAGAGTTCTGTGAACGGTACCTTACCTCTAGGCAGGCTGTTCACGACCTTTTGATCGCCCACGGTTGTGGAGCAGGCTTCATGCACGAGAGGATTGGCTGGGTGACGGAGTTATTCCAGAAACTGCTGGATCTTGTGGGAGTTCATCCTCGCTTGGACTCTCCCAAAGTCAGGGCGCGAAAACTTCGCGAATATGGTCTCATGGAGAAGGAAGTAGCTGCGCTCCTAGCAAAAATTGGTGCGCTGGACGAAGACATGGAATTAGTCAGACCGCGCACATCCACATTCCCGTTCAGATTCCCAAGTACCCGTCGGAGCGCTCATGCGTGACGTCCAGCTGATTAATGGTGCATATCTTGTATACATCTGTATAATACGTATGGAGTTGAAGCAATCTAGCGAGGCATGCGTCCGTATCCGATGAATCGACCTGACTCAGTGCACCTAGAGTATCAAGGCATCAGAATGATTGACTGGTCCTGTCGCCAACTTGAACTTCGTCAGTCGTCGATATCTTTTCGAACAAGAAGCAGACAGTTCCCCCTGGGACATCCTGCACCAACGGCAAAGTAAGCTTTTCATCCATTGCCGCGACATTCTCGAGGTCAACTGAGCTCAATAATGAATTCAGTCTGGACTGTGGCTTAGCGGCCTCGATCTGGTCCATGTCGTCGTTAGCTGCAAAATACAGGAGTCGTCGCAGGACATCGTCGTGAACGTCATGTTGAGCTTGATGCCGCAGACAATTGATGTGAGTCCACTCTCCAAGTGCAGCCAGCTCAGTCCGCTTCCTGCGAAGTTCCTGATGGCTAAGTCAATACAACTTTTCAATCGGTTATAATGAAACTGAGTTACCGCCTTCTCCGCCTCATTGAGCTGGAGTGGGTTAAGTTGAGACGCGCTGATAAATCCTTGCTCGGAACAGTCCTCCCCCTCAACAGCAGCTTCCTCCAGATTGATATTGTTATCCATATCATGAACACTTGACGATCCCCATCCACCACATTGACACCCCAAAAGGTCGTGGGTATTGCAAGGTGTGTCCGGTTGAATGCGGAAGATGTCTCGAAGCTGAGTACGAACTGAGTCTCGTTTAATCGAGCAGAAACTGACTCACGTCTCTCCGGGTGAAGGAGTCCGCTTTGGATCCAGCAGCTTCCTGAATAAAGATTAGTATACCAGACTGCCAAGGGTGATCGACTTACATTTCCCATGAGGGCTAGGGGACAGATTCAGCGAGAATACAACCAGACTGGTGATACCACTAACAATTGCCCAACCCGATCTTTGTGACTTGTCTCTGGAAGATTTTCTCTGTATGCGAGGTTGCGTAAGATTCTGGCAGGGAACATTGAGTATACTTGCCGTCAATGGTTCCTGCCGTCAAAAATCGGTATATGAAGACCGGCCGTTTCTGGCCGTCACTATGTCGTCGAATGAGGATCGAGTATTGAGCTGAGAGGTAAGGTGAAAATCAACAAACCGATGTATTCGTGCCATCGATTGTAAGTCATGGCTGAAAGCAAACATGAAGAACGCTCGAAAGGTTAAGAAGATACGCACCTTGGGTTCCAATCAGAGTCGATGAGGCACAAGCGTGAGGCACCGATAAGATTCAGTCCAACGCCGCCGGCCTTAGAACTCAACAGAAACAAGACTACGCATTGCATCAGGAAAAATAATCGCCTGTCTGAAAAGGAAACCGACAGTGGCTCTGTTGGGAAGACTTATTGAAAGCATTGACATATTCTTGTCTTTTTGCGGCAGGGGTTTGACTGGGATTCGATGCATTACGACACTGACATGGATCATGACCCGCGTAATACCCACCCATCTAAACGCAAGTAGGTATAAGATTGCTTCTTGCAGAAAGCTTCAAGGATGTTCAGCGTAGATGTGTAGTGGGACACCAAAATACATTTCTCCTCCGTGTGCTGCTCATTGATAAATTTTCCTTTGAACATGCATAAAATAATTCTGACGTACCTGTCGAAGTTTTTGAAGAAGACTTGCTAACGCGGTCAGTTTGCCTTTCCGACGTGTTATCGTCCTGCGCTGTTCAGGCCGAGTCACACTTACCACTGAGAGAGAAGTCTTCAATCTGCGCTCGCTCTGGGAGAAGTTTCACCGCTTCCATGATGCCTGGACGAATCTTGTGTTCCCCTTTAGATGTTCTGGCTTTATCAAGCTGAGCCTTTAGTAGGACTGGGCTATTGCTAACTTTTGTCAGCATTCCAATGAGCGCAAGAGACTCGGCTGTTGAGCCTTCGGTTAAAGTGTCCAGTTTCTCTGGCTTAAGGATCGTGGCAAACATGAAAAGTTGCAACTTTGACGGTGTCACAAACACAACATATTCATCTGCACTATAATTAAATATAGATATAGTAAAAGTGACAGGGGCTCACATTTGGGCGGCAAGTAGTTTTGCAAGATCGTAGCCTCACGCCGCAGCACGAAACTCTTTGCGATAGTGGACAACTGGTTATTACGTTACATAAACCAATCAGGAAATAATTTATACCCAGGTAGACATACCTGAGCCGATCGCGCTTCCCCAATCTCGAGTTCCTTTTCGGTGCGGTCAGGCGCCCTACTCTTGAGGATGGGCACCTCGTAGACTCTTCGAAATGCATTATAGTCATCTGAATTGAAATGAGCCATATACCAGCAACGCGGAAAAAGTACGATAGCTACCAAGCAGACCAGGGTTACAAAAGTCGGCCTGCGAACTATATCTTTACGGGCGCAGAGGTGACTATGAGAAGCTCACCATTGCGTGAAATTCACTTAAGTCGTTTTGGATAGGCGTCCCGGAGAGAATTATCCTCCTCGAAGTACGCAATACCTTAAACATTGTGGACGTTTTATTATTTGCAGATTTTAATCTATGTCCTGACGGTTTTGGAATAAGAAAAGATAGACGTACTAGTAATAGAGTCACAAACCTTCATCACAGACTATTAGACCAATCGGAGGACTGATCGCTAAGAATTCAGGTATCTGACTACACGAAAGCAATTTTTCACTCACTTGCAAAATGTAAGGTCATTTCTATTGAATTGTTGGACCAGTCAGCATATTGAACAGCTATCTACCACTCACATGACGCTCCTTAACTTCTCGTAACCGATTACTAGGATTTGATGAACTCGTCTGGAAAACGGTGTCATGGGTGTACCAGGGATTCTCAAGATGGACTTTACGTACGAGTTCAAGAACTGCTTGATCTGCGATTTGTCTTTGTCTCCAGTCAAAATACCGATGCGGTCACGACCCAACCTAGCTTGCAAGCGTGGTCATTTTGGATTAACACTACCTGCTCAGACTTACCACTTGCGAAATTCGGCGCGCCAGTTCTGAAAGTAATTTTAGCCCGTGGTGTTCGCTTTTGTCGTCTAAGCTTACACTGATAAGTGATACTGGGCAAACGATTAATGCCTTTCCGATGACCCCCCCTCCTCCGCCGTAAGGGTTTTGTTCTATACCATTGTCAGAAAAGCAGTCATGATATACGTACTATCTTACTAAGCAGCGTCCAAACTAGTGCGATGGTCTGTCTTTGATCAGTTACGGGGAACTAGAAAAAAAGGAAACAATACTTGCCTGCAGCGTCTTACCGAGACCCCTGAATACCACGAAAGTTAGTAATTCCACAAACCACAGGAACAGAACTGACATCTCATCTGCAAGGATACAACCTTGACCCTCGTGCTTCCGTAAGCCCATGACGCACTCATACAAGAAGCATACGCCTAAAAATCAGCACCATTGCTAATCCGGTGTCAAATAAAAACAAACCTTCAATTTGATGAGGTCGTAAATGCTTTGCAATGATAGGGTCAAGGACAACTGGGATAATGGGCAGGCCTCTAGCATTCGCGCATTAGTTCTGATGAGAGCACTAGACGGATGGACCTACTTTTTGTTTAGTTTCATTGCATGCTCTTTGGTCGGTGTTTTCATGACCACCGCACCTTCAGCGTCTGGATCATGTCTAAAATCGAAATTAATAAAAATTTTGTCACAGTTTAGAGTACTCACAGTGGACCATTAAGTCGTTTCTTAGGAAGCTGGTCATAGAACGTGGCAGGGGAGATGAAGTTCTTGGAGACTGTCATTTGGGGAACATTTTCCTTCTTCGACAAGCAATCTGGTTGTCGAGTGAGTGAAGGCATTGGCGAAGATCTGCCCCGCCCAACGTCTTCAAGATTACTTCCTTCTTCATCGACCCCAGTAATCGATGGTAATTGCGAAGGTGAAATAGGCGAATCCAACGAAATCTCCTTATTTCCAGCGTAAAAACGGTACCCGCTCTGTAATGGCAGACCATCCCAATCTTTACGTCCAATTCTGTAATTTCAAGTTACCTCAGGGGGAAATAGAGACAAGAATGAGATCCAAACATTTTACCCTTCTCGGAAATCACGGTCAAATAATTCCCGACCCGCTGGACGAAGGCATCCCCATCCCATGTTTTGTGTTTTCTGGTTTGAGGACGGCGCCTAGATCACTGTTACAAATGTGACCATCGAAAGGTGTTATATGCGAACCAATTTGCCGTCCAACATGATTTCGATCCTCGAAGCTCTTGTACAGTTGCGTCGGACTGATCGGTGAACAAATTAACAGGTTGCAAGTCTACAACTTTCTTCGCGGGCGTCTTGTAAGGGGTTGCACAATTTGAAAGTTTTAGAGGACCAAATTGTGCCTGGACGGTCGACTTGGAAGGGGAGGCAGCGCTCGAGGGCACCTTACCCCTACGACCAAAACACTTGCCAGATAGAAAGTCTGCCCTCGAAATGAAGTGGTCTATTCCAATTTCTTTTCCTGCGAATTCATACTCTCCGCCCTCCGCTACTTCAGTGGCATTGACAGACCCAGCACCAACGCTGGAAGGAATGTCAATCAATTAGAAATCATGACAGGAGGACAGCGCATACAGTTTGCCTTCCAGATCATACATTGTTCCCTTCGCACCATTTAACACCAGGACTGCGTCACCATCCCAAGTCTTGTGCTTCTTGTACTGAGGCCTCCTCCTGTCAACCACGATGTTAAGCAATTGTGTATGAATATTATTGATACTGTCGGAAATAAAGTACCATTGTATCATCCAGTACTGTTCCTCGAGGCTTCCACTAGCACGTTCGATTTTACTGGGACCCTCGAGTGCAAGCCTCTTTCGGCTACCTGGATGCTCAGGCTGCTTTCGTTTCTCCCCGGCGACAGGAGACTGAAACGAGGGCATCTATTAAGAACAGGGATTAAATCAAATGCGTCTGAGAGTCGTTTCCTCGTCAGGATTATGGCAAAACGTGTCAGAAACGATCCAGGAAATAACAGCACTCGACGCGACGCGCTTGTGGCAAAAAGCGGCCATTGCCGAGGCACTACGCGTAGCACTACTTGACTTTAGTAGTAGCAACTAGGTGACCCAAACATGTACTACGATCACCCAAAAACGAACGCACGGCGGTCCTTATAAACCACCATACGCAAGTTCTCCGTCGATGAAGGTTGCCTTCACTTGTGTTTTAAGGATTTGGTCTACGGAAACTGTCATGATATCTTGTGAGAGAACGACAAAGTCTGCGCGTTTTCCAGGAGTGATTGATCCAAGCGATTCCTCTGTGAAGGAAGCGTACGCAGGGTCGATGGTCATACCTATCAGATCCCTCAATGACCCGAGTCCACGGCGAGCAATGCCACAAAACATACCTCGTAATGCTTGTACGCGGCTCAAACATTGTTCAGAAAACCTAAGGTCCGATGAAATTCAAATTCCTCTTGCGCATCGTTCGGTACGGCGACTTACCAACCGGAGCGCCCCATTGGAGAAACACCCTCAGGAGATAGCCTTGTTATGGCCGCATAGAAACTAGAGAGCGGGTTCATGTCCTCCACCGGAAAGTCGGAGCCAAGGACAAGTCTGGCACCATGATCTAAGAGAGAGTGGAAGGCATACAATCCTTTCACCCTCTCTGGTCCCTGTGGCGGATACAATTAGCGTGAATTAAGAAAACTAGTACTCTGCACTCACGAGACGGTCCTCAGCATACCACATATCACTGGTACTACACAGTAAATGGGTCAAGGCAAGTCGCAGGGAGTAGTGAAGATAGAGGTAACGCACGCATGAGTAGGTTGCACACTTGCGATCACTGAGATATAGGAGAAGATTTCAGACGTGCTTGATCCAGAGCTGAGATGATGAGGACGCACCACCAAGCATCCCTACACGAATCATGTCTTCCTCCCTCAGTATTTGTGCATGCTCGAGTCGAGGTCTGAGCGCAGTAACGTTAACATCCCCGAGAGCGGCCTCGAAGGCATCTAAGACTACACTATTTGCATAATCTCCAATAGCGTGGATATTCTGGCGATGGGATTGAAGATGTTGTCTCAGAGATAAGCGGACCAGGATCAAGACGATACTCACAACTTGCCACCCATCCTTGAGGAATCGGGGCACAACTTCACGCAATACCTGCTCATCTAAACGCATAAATCCCCTTGTTCCAGGATTGTCATGGTAAGGTTCGTATAGCTAGTTTAGCTCATGAGAACATCTCGCAAGCATTCCTGCATTCTTTACTTACTGCTGCCCCACCGGATCTCAGAGCACCTACACGGGTAAGTGATGTTGATATAATAGGACGTATACGTTATGTAAAATCGCCTTACCATCCGCGAAAATTTTGACGCTTCTGGCGTTCAGGCGGTTGTTCCCAGCATTGATAATAGGTTTCGAAATGTTGCCCCAGTAACGACCATCTTCATCGAAGTAGCGCATTCCGTATACTCGGATCTAAACGGAAAATAATGTAAAATGGGTAGAAAAGTGCTTTCGTGCCTACTGGAAGTACACCTTCGGCTGCCAGTCTTTTAGTTGCGATTTGAGCCACCAGTTACTGCACAGTATGATGATCTTACTTTTCAAATAATTCGAGTGATTCAGGTTGGAAACCAGCGTCATGGATGGATGTCAAACCGAAAGACAAGGCATCTTTCGCAGTTACTGTGAAGCGTCTGCGGAGGTCATCCTCTGTCGGTATAGGTCTCTTTACCAACTGTTGTGCTTTATCGAGTAACACGCCTTGCAGAATATGAGAAGATACCGTGTGGGTCGTAGCGGGTCCGACAGACCGGTAGGATTTCCAAGCGCATCACGGATTATGACACCTCCCTCCACATCTCCTGGTAAAGGACCACACTGTTGAAGCACCGTTCTAGACACCCACGATGCATGGCCATCCTTGCTCTGGAGCACGACTGGCCTCCCGCGGAGAACCGAATCGCCATCCAGAATGTCCTTTACGGACCGAAGGAATGTAGTATATGCTTATAAACGTGGACAGTACATACCGCAGTCGGCCACTCTTCGATAGGCCAGGAGATGTGATCCCATCCCCAACCTTCGATGAATTTAGACGTATCATGGTAGACATCCAGGTTTTCCAAAACATAGCCTCTGACGAGTGCAACAGTTTCTGCGAAGAAAGAACTATCTAAGTGGCAGAACTTTTTTGCGAAAAAAACTTACCATTGACGGACTTTCCACCCCCCAACGGAAGTTGTTGATTGGCACCATACTCTAATATGTGCGCATGGGAGTCTGCATGACGTCTTCAAGATCGAGTATTATTCAAATTTGACGGAAATGCTGACCACTCAGTCCAGGCACCACGATTGACTGGTCGTCAATGTATCGAATTTGCAGCGCCGAGCTGAAGATAGAATTCCAACGAGTCGAGACATCATCTAGTACAACATGAGCTGGTCGTGATATGTAAATCACTGTGCTTGAGAGCACCTAGAGAACCAACATCGATGATGGACTCGTCTTGCACGACCAAACATTGAACAGTGGGATTGCTGTCATCTACAGTATATATTCTTGCACCAGAGCGCGAACAAACCGCATAGCATTTGATAGGAACTAGTGGCACCTGTGGGCGGAAGCAGAAAAAAGCAAACATTGCAAGACACGAGGCGAGGACGCTCCAGAAAGCGGCGGAAAAGCTTGTCAGGGTGCTCTGCTTCTCATCACCTGTACTATTTTGAGTCACCCTTGAGGCAGAACTGGAGTCTACGATATGCCGTCGGCGTAATTCCGACGCGTGATCTGTTCTGATAGGCATCAAGATAGGAAGAGACGGGCGCTAAAAGACAGCGGAGTTGGGTTCTTTGGCGAGCGGAAGGGGATGTAGTCGCACTGGATATGGGTACGGCTCAAATGTGGGCCCGTACGCTTGCTGCAAGTACGTGGGTAACGCGCATGACGAAACAGTGTGTTGGATGACAATCGCATCGCACTGAGAAGGCGACTGGCATGCCTCCTCGTTCCAAACCGGCCTGAGGCTGTCTCGGCCACAGGGGAGGCCGCCTTATGTCATGACACGTATAGGCGTGAGAATTACCTGCGGGACACGTTGAAGAGTCGGAGAACGACAAGCGTCACGGTCGACAATCAACAGCAGAGCTCCACTTATTCACCATGCCATGGAACGATGCACTCCGGGCAAGAGAAAATAGATTTTTTACTTCTCTGAGTTCGCACAAGATGCTACTCTACTCTCTTATATCCTCCATTGCCGTTTCTGCCACGATCGCGAATGCCCTCAGGAGACATAGCAACTTCTACTCTCTCGCCATTCACCTCTCCAAGAGTAATCGGAGCGTTTTGGTTAGTTTTTTTCTTCAGTATACAAGACTCCCTGCATCACACCCTCTGCTAGATCCTCACTAATTTCGGGCTCTTGGTTGCATTGCTTTGTGCTCAATGTGCCCGGCGTCTATTCTTTGGTTCTCTCCGCCCACAGGAAGTCGAGGTAGCATACCATGCCACATAATCGATCAAATTGACGTATCTAATGGCCGATACAGCGACTCTATGACCGTCTCTGGTTCTTTGTGACAGAGTCACTCCTCGCGTTCACTATTTTCCGCGATGATTTCGACATTCCGTTCCTTCTTATGTTCGGGTTCCTGCTCTTTGTTAAATCCTTCCACTGGCTAGCCTCTGACCGCATTGAATGGGTACGTTGCTCACCCCTCTGTCACTTGTATCCATCCGAGACAACCGTCGCATGTCAGATGGATCAGCGCCCATATCCTGGACCACCAATATTGTTTCATATCCGGATAACCAGCCTGTTCGCTATCCTTTGGTTCATTGATTTATTCATGTTTGCGTTCGCGGTCGATAGTACAACTAAGAATGGCGTTGGTGGAATGATGATGTTTGCAAATGAAGTAGGTATGAATAACTCTGCACTGGATTTCTTATCAACATATTTGACAGTATGCCATTCTCATGGCTAGTGCCATGAATATTATAGCTAAGTACTTGATCTGTGTCATTGATATTCGGCGCGCGCATCATCGGGGTAGAGAAAATGCCCCTCCCTGGCAGAACAAGAGCATGTGGATCTTCTATATCGAATTGGTGACTGGTATGTCAGCATTCGGGTCGCAATCGATTTATTTTGACTTCTGGTCGGCCAATTCAGACTTCCTCAAGCTCATTACTTATCTTTTGTTCTTCTTGTTTATCGTGGCCCTCTACGGGTTGCCTCTCAACATCATCCGCGACGTGTATCTCACTGGACGTTCGTTCGTTACCAGACTTCGCGCCTTGGTCCGGTATCGCGCGGCCACACGCAACATGGACGAACGATATCCAGATGCAACCGAGCAGGAGATGTCAGCAATGACGGACCGCACCTGCATCATTTGCCGCGAGGAAATGTATTATCAAGGCAGGCCTGAGGACGCTCCAGCAGAGGCACAACCTTCTCCCGATGGACCAAATATGTCTCCGAAGAAGCTACCTTGCGGACACATCTTTCACTTTTATTGCTTACGATCGTGGCTCGAGCGCCAGCAAAGCTGCCCAACGTGGTAAGTTGTTCTCGTGAATATCACCGCTTCGCCGTTCCCTATTGATATGGTGATTTGCAGTCGGCAGAGTGTCCTGGACAATCCCCCACAGAATCCACAACGCCAACCTCAGGCCGCACGGCCACAACCGCAGGCAGGGGCAGCCCGTCCAAACATTTTTGGATTCCATCAGGCTGGCGTTCAGCTCCAGCCCGAAAATGATGCCCTCGCTCGGGTTTTAGGGAGGTTTGCTCGCAATGCCGCTCCGCCACCACAGCAGGCTGCAGGTCAAAACCCTCAAGCTCAGGTGCCACAGAATACGGGTACTCAGGGTTGGGGTCCTGGCCCAACACCGGGTGTGGTCATTCAATATAATATCCAGTACCAAGGTCAACCTCCCCGGGGCGCAACACAATCATCTCAATTCCAACCCATACCGCCATTCACTGGATTTGTCGGACCCAACCAGAACTGGCGTCCATGGAACTTCGATCGGCGATGGCTCAATCAAAGAGGTGCACAGAGTTCTCAGGAACCTTCAAGGGAGAACCAAGCACACACACCACAAGTACAATCTCAGGATGATGTACAAGCACCGGCTGGAGCTGCCGCTCAAGCTGCGCTTCAGCGCTCAACTGTTTCCCCCGGTTTCCCGTCGCGTTCTGAAACCGTACCTGTCGCTTCGACCTCCAATGATTTATCAAGATGGAGCGTACCGTCTTTGATACCATTGGATTGTACCCAAGTAATAGAATGTTCGCGTATGTCGGCTCAGTCAGCAGCACCTAATCTACACGCGCCCCCACACACTATTCCTTCACCCGCACCTAGCTCCGACATCCCCACTGCGACATCGCAGGTCACCACCTCACAGTCACAAAACCACAATATTAGCCACATATCTGATGGCCAGTTGGCGCTCTTGGACCGAAACACACGAGAAGCGATTGACGAACGAATACAAATTCTACAAGGCGTGTCAAATACGATAACGCGTTGTATGGAGGACCTCGTTAGGGTGAGAAGCGCTCTCCCATCGCCTTTGTCCACGGTGTCGCCACAGTTCCCTCCGTGCGACGCGGCACGCAATTCTCAGTGTCAGTTCGTCGTTTATTGTGCAAAAACATACGCAGCTAAATTGAATTATTATTTCAGTAGATAGAGGACCTCAGTCACATGCTACAACGTTTCCTGAGCCTCAAGCATCGAGTAACTCAAATTCTAGGGAACCATCATAACACTATTCCCACAGAAGCGGGTGTCCGAGATTTTCGGGGCATATTTCTATAGTTGTTTTAAACGTGGATGTGAACAAAGATGATTGTTGAATTTAGAGATTCAACAATGCCCTAGCTCTACTCCTTACTAAGTCTGGATCCACATTTGCTTTGTCAACTTTAGAGTAAAATGACTTGAATATCGATCCAAGGTGCCTTCGGCAGTTACTGTCTTGGGGGCAACTCGAAGCCACCTCTCGGAGTATGCTGTCTATCTCCGGTTCTGAGAGCATAGGCGGTAAGAACGTAGATATGATTTCTGCCTCTCGAGTTTCCTTTTCTGCAAGATCAGGTCTCTCGCCTTTCAGAAACTGAGAAGCAGACTCGCTCTAAAACAGCCACGTGAGCAACGTTCTCAAACAGGACTGCAAGTTTTTCAACGAACTCGCCGAGATGTTGCTTTGCGAAGGACACCGACAATCACGGAAGACGGAACCTTGGAACCGGACGACTTGTCTAAATTGTATACCTCGGAGAGAACGGACCTCAGGGTCAGAGACGTCGCTTGGTCTTTGTCCTAGTGTTCGCGTATAAGATACCTGGGCGGACCACAACGGTACAAAGCACTCAGGAGAACTGCATGCATACCTTCATAGCCTGCTTGATTGCGGCAAGGAGCTGTTCCCGGATTCCTGAAGGATAAATCAGTACTGACTTTAAGCCTTCGTGGTCAAGGATGGAACACTGCCTTCATTGACGCTCGAACAGAAGGGACGGCCAATGACAAGAGCTCTTCTGGAACCTCTTGAACATTGAGAGAAGATGTTCATGACTACCGGATGCTCCAGCGAGTTGAGGCGTCCGAGTCAGAGCTACCCGAAACAAGCCCAGGCTGCGGAGCTCGGAGTCGGATTCAGGTTCGGAACTACGATAAAGATCACGTGTGTTGGCGATGAGATATTGCCTCGACCGTAAATCGCCAAAAGGACTCCACCCGGTAGCAAATCCGAGACAATCCACAGTGTTGCAACCCCCTGGAATGGCCACTCGAAGTCTTACGCCGCCTCTTCCGGAAAGCTGTGTCGATGCAATTAGAGCGTCCTGCGGAAAGCTTCGGGAGGCTCAAAACATCCGGGTAAGTCGCAATGTGCTATTAGTGGTCGCGAATCGTTATAAGCATGATGTAGTTAGTTTTACTGTTTCCTGACGTCATGACCTCTCTGCGAGGCAGCTGCACCCCGTTGTTCGACCCGAATTCTCTACCTCTTACCGAACTTCCGACCACAGGTGACAGATGATGCCGTGAAGCGCCTGCTGCTGTCTCCCTCATTCCTCCATACGTTCAAGCGTGTCTCTGGAAGCCACGGGCTCCATTTCCCACTCAAATTTCCCTCCGTTGTGTGCGAGCTAAACTTTCTTTGCATCCTTTGTCTCCTTAATTTTGCATCGGGATATCGTGTCCCACTTCACGAGCAAACTGGTCGCGGTGCATGGGACAACATAAGAGCGCTCGCCTTTGGAATGTACTTATCCTCCTCTACTGGCCAGGATGATTTGCTCTCTGCCAGGGGCATGCAGGCAGTCACCCCGCAACAAGTCGCGGAACTCATGTCTGTTAAGATATACGTGGAGCGATCTCATGAAACGCTGCCAGGTGTAACCGTTGGAGAACTTGGTGGACGGTTATACGATCTAGTCAAATTAATCAGCACCGCGTTGAATGAAACGGGACGAATATTAGAAGAATGTGGAGCTCCAGACCTGGGGTCATTCGTCCTGCGATGCCTAACGTCAAAACGCTCTGGGGGAGGTGATGTGACTGTGGATGACGTTCTCAAGGATGTGAGTCCCTCACTTACGTGACACATCATAGTGAATGAATCAAGATCAACCACATCTTACAGCTCGTGTCTGCCTTTCCTGCATTTCGAGACATGGCAGTTGTGGACGGAATACGTCAGCTTTTCATCTCAGTTCCTAAGAGTGGTGCTAAATATGCTCGTAAATAGCTGTGTATTGCTTCAAGAAGGCACTCTTTCTCATCCACGGGCTGACCCTCCGCTTTGGGTCGTCCTCCCCACCACCGTTCCCGCTGCCGGACACTAAAAACGTGCCCGTGTTTACGGATAACGTCATCCCTTCTCTGCTTATTCATCTGGGAGTGCTAGACGTCTCAGTGGCAAAAGATGTTGCGTTGCGGAGTATATTCCCCGATGCTGCGAACGATACAAATGTCAACACGCTCCTCACGGCTCCCAAGGACGCGCCAGGGGTAGGCACCGCGGTGGCTTCAGGAAAAAAGCAAAAGACTTCACCGCCGAAAGAAGGGCCTGTCCTCACTTCGGCGCAGGCATATATCTTGCGCGCCGCTGCTGTGGACGCTTGCGAGAGAATAATCGAGTGTGCACGTCGGCTAGACGAATCTAGCATGTCAGACGATCAAAAGTGGATCAAGGAAATCACTCTTCCAGAATTGGACGTGTGGCTTTGGGCGGTTGCAAAGGATAGATCGGACTACAGGGAGCTTGAGAGGTTCGTGTTGCGCGATACGGTTTTCTTCTGAGTGGGATGGACTACTGTGGAAGAGGGTGATCGACCTGCGTGCGCACGGAAATACAATGGGGATAGGCTGTGACATCGCTTGTAAAAGACACTACACAACTGCCACGTTTTCAATTCACTCCCTGGAGCATGACGATGGCATGCTTCGTGATTAGGACGTAGGGAAGAACTAAACTGGAAGCGAGTGCTCAACTTAGGAGTAATAGCACGATCTAGACAATATCTGAATCAGGGAGTCGACTGGAATTTGTTCATGATGCGCCGCTGATCAACCCACTTCTCGCACGGAATTGGAAGCAGTATGCATTCACAAGGGTGAAAAATACCACACCGCGCGCGGCGCAAAGATAGCTAGCTTCGAGACCGTTCCGTGACCTATCAGGAAATACACATAGCATAAGCGTTGATTATGCGCATCGCATCTGTAAGCCGGGACGTATAAAAACGTTCGGCATGGCAGAGAAACCTTGCATAAATATCAATGCGCTGTGCTACCGGCGCACCGGTGCTGATGAAAAAATGCGGGGGCGGACCTTTGAAAGGGTATTGGGCTGTGGGCGTGCTGCGACGCAGGATCATGAGATCATAGAGCGTCATCAGGTCTCCACCACCGGTGATCGAAGAAGGCGCTGCGGGTATCTGCAGCTAGAAGGGCTTGTCGCCGCCAAGAATGGAACCGTGATACTGCGGGAACAGCTCCTTTAACACGTCTGGCATATGTGAGAAGCCGGGAGCATAAAGATACAACCATCCTCCTGTGAGAAGCGTCCCATGAGATGCCGTGAAGATGTCCAAGAGTTCATTACACTCGTCACGATCGTGGGGAGAAAACGCAAGGCTTGGATACGGTATCCGATCAGAATCGTTGACAAGAAACCATTTACATGTACACCGCTTACTTCCAAAATCCATACCGTGTCGCCTGGGTGACTGTTTTCAGGTGCTGAGTTTGGGGAAAGGCAAATATAAAGCTGAGAGAACCTCCCAAGACGAAGAAAGCTGCCACTAAAAGGGCTGGCAGTCCACCGCGGGTCCGACGCTCCGAAGCCTCCTCGTTGCTCCCACTAGCCTATCGGATTGAAGAAACCCTGAGATATGTCCATGCCGGAGAATGATGATTTGGAAATGGAGGCTTTCAGTACCCCACCTACTTCGCCTATCGTATCCCGAGCAAACTCGTTGAATGCTACGGACCTCGGCAAGATGAACATCCTGCCAAGCGAGAACGTCATTCGACCATCGCTCTCAAGACGGGGCAGCAGACCGTCAATGATGTCGTCTTTGCCTTCGTTGCAGACGAACATCAGCTGGGACCACGACATTGTGGTCGAGCAACCGCCCGCCAACTTGGTTGGTAATAAGGTTACGCCGGATGGTCATACCATTGCCACACACACCCCATCACCGACGATAGCCGACGCTACTTCGCATCAACCTGACAGCGGCTCGACACCAGTCTCCATTTCCAGCTCTCCCTCCAGCTTCAACTCGATACCTCTGTCCATGGATTCCTCTCATCTCCCCTCTAAATCACCATGCTTCGTGCATTCCCATCTCGATAAGGGTGCATCGCTCCAGGATTGGTTGCACGCAAGGGAAACCGAAGTTCTTGGTGCCGACGTCGGTGTAGCAAGGTCCCTTCAACAGCCCCAACGATCTCGCCATCAAGGTGATCAAGTTGCTACACCAGTGGAGCTTCCGTGCCGGGACAAGGCCCCTCGCATGTTGTCTGATAATGAGGACGACGATCCCGACAGTCGTAGCTTGACAAGGCAGCTTGCGGAGACAGCCGTGGGTGTTCGGGAAATGAGTAAACAGCTAGGTAAGTTGCCCTGTAATCGACGTCATCCTTCCGTTCATCTCGCGCAGGTCGTGCTCGGATACGCGCGAACATTCAAAGCGTCCTCATCGTGACCAAGGCCCGAGACAATAGGCTCATCAAGTTAACTCGGGAACTTGCGGTCTACCTTATGCTCAAACCACATCATGGTCACCGTGGCCTTATCGTGTGAGTGATACATCGACGGTCTTTGTCATGTCCTGACAACATATACACAGTTATGTTGACCACCAGTTACGGAACTCGAGGCGATTTGATGCTGCTGGCATTAAACGTGACCATCCCGAGCTATTTGAACCATTCCCTAGCAGGAGATCGAGTAACAATTCGCTCTCGTCAATGTCGTCATTCATGTCCCAGGATGACTCTCATGTGCAACAGGACGGACAACTCCGGTATTGGACTCGGGAAATGTGCAGTCGTAGTCCCCATCTTTTTGATTTCGTTGTCACTGTAAGCACACGTATAATAACTGGTCACTCAGTTCTAATAGTCCGCAGCTGGGAGGCGACGGAACTGTGTTGTTTACTTCGTGGTTGTTTCAGCGCATTGTCCCACCAGTCCTCCCATTTGCGCTGGGCTCTCTAGGTTTCCTCACAAACTTTGACTTTGCGGATCACCAAGCGGTGGTGGACTCTGCCATCGATGCTGGTATCCGAGTAAACCTTCGTATGCGATTCACCTGCACCGTATACCGCGCAGTATTCGACAAAGGAAGGTGTAGGAAAGCGGTTAAGAAGGGCGAAACTGGCGAGATCATGATGAAAGATTTGAAAAAGGGTGGCTGGGAAGCACTTGAAGGCGGTTGGTCAGGCGGGGTCTTACCCGACGGCGGCAAATGCACCAAGGACAGGGAAATCATGTGTTTCACTACCCGTCCCGTGGAGACGTTCGAAGTCTTGAACGACCTCGTGGTGGACCGAGGACCAAGCCCCTACGTCAGTTTGTTGGAACTTTTTGGTCTGCTTTTATACCGTCCATCCGTGTCGTCTGCTGAGTAGATGACCGCAGGTGACGAACATCACATGACTACTGTACAAGCAGACGGGCTGTGCGTGGCTACGCCCACTGGATCAACCGCATATTCGGTGAGATCGGTCCAAAGGTCATTCCGTTCGAAAACCCTAATCATTTGAAAGCTTTCCGCCGGTGGATCTCTTGTCCATCCAGAGATTCCCGCGATTCTCATTAGCCCCATTTGTCCCCATACACTCTCCTTTCGTCCCATGCTCCTTCCCGACAGCATGGAACTCAGAATCTGTGTCCCATATAACTCTCGTAGTACTGCATGGGCTTCGTTTGATGGCCGCGGCCGCGTAGAATTGAAGCGTAAGTTAACCTACGACTTATTGTCGCCCGATTCCGCGCTGAACATCCGAATTAGAGGGAGATCACATCAAAATCAGCGCCTCGAAATATCCATTCCCCACAGTGTGTGCAGACAAGCAATCCACTGATTGGTTCCATTCAATTTCCCGCACTCTAAAGTGGAACGAACGCCAGAGGCAAAAATCATTCGTCGTCGTGGAAGAAGGGCCAGTGAAGACGAATCGCGTTCGCAAAGCGGCTTTTAGTTCCCTTGCAAATGGTTCGCTTTCCTCTGCACCACTCGAAGAAGAAGCGGAGGAGAGTGATGAAGAACTGGCGCAAGAGGATGATGATATATTTGATATCGATGACTCCTCGGCTGACGTTCCGAGCGACGAGCCGAGCACAGTGGAACTCATTCCTGAGACCACTAAATCGCGGGAGGTGGCATCGCAAACTGACTCTGAATTCGAGATGGCCCTTAAACATGGCCTCGCTCCCAAGTATTCTCGTTCAGCGAGGTCCAGATCACGGTCGAAATCGGGGTTGCGTTCAGGAGTTGACACTCCCGGACGATTCGCAGGACCTGCGCATATGCCACCACATTTGCCGAATCATTACCACTCAGCCTTTACCTCTGAGATACCCTCACCGACCATTTCCGATTCCTCCGATGACTCACTGTCGAGCATGGACCATGCCCAACGAGGTGCCAGAGATGACCTCCATTCCGCACAACAGTATTTCAGTGGTCGAAGCCGAATTCCTCGAGATAGGGACTTCGAAGACGATTTACAGACGCCCACGATACCAGACAGTGCTTCTGACAGAGGAACCAATCCTCACCCTAGAATGAGCTCGAGGGAAGATGATCACCAGCCTCGTCGCGCTTTTGCTGTATGGGGGAATGACGAGACAGACAGCGGGACGAGCGATAGTGACCCATGATAATGGTTTCTCACTCACTTGTGGGTGACCCTATTTTACTCTTCGTTTTGTTCACTTTACCATTCGAGGATTCGGGATGTTATAACGGGTATGCCTGTTGTTATGTATGTATGTGTAGTACCACAAAATGTGAACTTCGTAAAGCAAAGTCACGTGCGGGATCGCGTCACGTTAGCTTAGAACTCGACCTGGTGCTGACCCCAAACATGACAGAGAGTGGTGCTCAGCTCACGACATCACGAGCCAGTCGTCTGCTGAGGCCTCTCAAGAACAAGTGCAACAGTCTCGCCGCACTCAACGGGACAGCGACGGCGTCTCGTGTTGCCTCTTTAAAACAACCAGCAAGCTGGGACCCCAACAGCCGCCCTCCTCTTGCCATGCTTTGCTGGTCAACTGGTACCAAGAAATTGACAGTCGACAGACATTCTGCAGACGATTTCGAGCTCTCGAGGCGGATCCGCGCGGTTGGTGATGCCTTCAAGAACCTTGTGCACGTCGCCTTTGGCAAACCGCATAGTCAGCACATTCCTAGTCTTGCTGCAATGTGCACTTTGGTCATTGGCGAAAACATGCCCTCTAAAACCTCCGATAGCAGCGGTTCTGGTGAAGATCCGACCAACGACAGCGATGTACTGGATATAGACGACATCTATGAGGCCGTGCCACCACATTATCGCAGGTATATGTTCGTCACGTACTCTTCAATGTATTAACACTCATGGAATCCTAGATATTTGATCGTTTCGCACGCCTTGTCTATGATTTTATGCAGTTGCACCCATCACCATACCCTTATGACCATCTTGCTCGACCATTGCCTCTCGTTCGGTCTCGTACATCAGTCTACCCATCTCTTGGATATTGTTCTCGCGCAAGCATTTCTACCGCCTAACTTGTCCCACCCGCCGCCAGTCACTCATCCAGCACATACAAGCTATCTTCTTGACCTTCATGGAAAATGGACCAGTGGAAACCACTCACCTTTAGGTTCCTTACTGTTCACCACATCTGCATTCTGCGAGTCAGTGCTTGATGCCCTGTCACAATCTGCTCCCTCCAGCTTGTCCACCTTATGGACCTCCAAGGTTTTGAACGGGCTATTGCACGCTATAGAGACCAGTGATATCGATTCTTATATTGTCATCATCCGCGCACTTTCGCAGGGTCTCCGGGGGTTGTTGTGCTCTTCTCCGGATGACATACGAGATGATTCTCCACTGGTCATACTCAGGGGTAAACTATCGGAGCTAATGTCGAACTTGTTTGATATGCTTTTCACCCAACACTTCCCACTCTTAACAACATCTACAATCCACGCTGTCATAGATGTGCTTTCTGATTGTTATTCTGTTCGACTTCACTGTCTGCGAACGACTCCCCCGGGCTCCCCTATTGACCTTTCCGACATGGTCACTGTCTTTACTTCTCAAATCTTTGTAGCCCTCCGACACTCGGTCGGCAACTCCGAACACCTGCTAGCCATACTTGATGACTCAAGCCCTATTCCGACCACGTTTTCAAAGCTAATGGTGCACCTTAGTCGGCCTCGGGAAATCCAGAGCTTCGAAGACTTCGCAGAGGGGTTTCTTGCAGAGCTGAAAAAATATTCATCCGCCTTTCGCTCTGAAAAGCTTTTCGGACTCGAAGCTTCCTTGTGGGCATGTGCACTCCACCACTTCGAAATATCTATAACCGGCTCTCAGAAGGGCAATTCGATCATTGTGGCAAAGTACAAGCAACAGCTGATGGAAGCGGTGGATTCAGCAGAACATCGGTGCTTCGGAAGAAATATGGGCAGCAGTCCTGTTATCAGGTGCCCTGCCCGTTCCAGCCTTGCAAAACGTGCACAACGCGGCAGGCTAAACGGGCACTGGGAGTGGGAAGACATGGTCGGGACGTGGATTCGCAAGACACCAGTGCATAAAAAGCGGAAGATCGATCACGGTCGCCTATATGACTCGTCGCAACATGGTCGTTCACGTCCACAGACCGCATACTCGAAAATGATACCTAGACCAATACTTTCATCCTCGCCCTTATCAACCTGCCGTCGACGCTTTCCCTCATTCTCCCCGTCTTCCGCCTATTCTCAGCCCTCTGAGACCGAATTCCTTACGGAAGGTGGATCCGAATACCAGGAGGAGAGTGACAAAGAGAATTCTTCACCAGCAGTCGAGCAGCCTCATCCCATCAGACGTCAAAGCTCCAACTTTTTCTCACTATTAGCCGACGCTCAGACCAATCGCATCGTCTTGCACCCAAAGCCACGTCTCAAACCGAAGCCACCATCGTCCATCATACCCGAGAAGTGCATTTTACCGTTCTCTTCCCAGGAGTCCAAGCACGTCCCACACAAACAGGAGCAAAAAACAGGCCGCAGAATGGTGGTGCTTCCGCCAGTGTCGTCGAGGACTTCACTCCTTTCGGACGATTCATTGAATTTGTTTGCTTGTGCTACGTCATCACCATCTAGATATTAATTGAGCGTTGGTCAACCTAGTATTTTCGGGCGGTTTCAGAAATGTGTAAAGGAAACATCTGCCAATGGCATCCAACTTACCAACAGCAACATTTCCTGTGACCAGTGGCAATATGCTGCTAACCATGTTTTGCACACTGAATAGAGCATAAAAATGTGGTCGATGCATGACTGCTCACGGAGTTGACGGCGGTACCTCTCATGTGTTTTCATCTGGAAGGCAGTGACGTCGACTCGTCACCGCATTGCATGTGTTTGCCTCGTGCATGCTGCGAGGATAACCCTTCATGTGCCAGCAAGGAAACGTCCGTGGCCAGGGCCTTACAAGCAGCAACACAACGCCAAGACCTTGCAGTGTGAAGCCTGAAAATTACCACAAGAGAAGCTAGTTCCTTTCGTTAAGAGTCATCAGCGGGTATGTGTTATCGTACACCTCCGGGTTCCCAGGGGAGAATTAGCGTTCAGAATGTCTAGATCAGACAACGGCAGTGCTGCCCATCTCTCTTATTCTTCGTCTTCTCGTCCAGCATCAAAGGCGCGCTCACTAGATCATCTGGCCCGCGCTGAGGTCAGCGTATTCAGGACAATGCTCTACCAATGCGAGGCTGACGGTGCCCACAGCTCAAGGGGATGGCTGCCTTGAATGTTTTGTTTCTCGGAGAAACGAACCTAGGAGAGTGCTCTATCATCAACCTCATCGCAGGCCCGGGGGATCAGGAGAGTGACCGCTACCCTGCCAGCCATTGCGCACCTGTGGATAATGTGCGTAGCATCACACACGATGGCAAGATGTTCATATTGCGCGCTTTGCCCGCGAACGAATCTATGTCAACAGAGGTAGTCAGGGAAGGAATTCAGCGCACGTTGACGGGCCTCCGCAAGAAAGGCGGCGTTCACCTGCTTGTGTATTGCATGAATACATCACATTCCACATTATGGGCCCCAAAAGTTCATCGTGCCATCGCCTCCGACTCATTCTTGCCCTCATTGGAACGCATTCCCGCAGTTGCTGTTGTTTTTGGGTTGTCCGATGGGACTCAGGAAGAGAGCTGGTGGTCTGACAATGAAGATACGTGGGCCAGACAAGGGCTGCGCTTTGATGACCACACATTCACCCGCCTGATGGCCGTCGGTGCTGAATCACCTACCGGAGGCCGCCACTCAGAGATTCGCCATGACCTACACGCGCTCATTCGCCAGAACTGCTCTGACCCTCCCAAACTCTTTATGAAACACTTTTCGTACCAGCAACTACCCATGGCAAGCTCATTCCAATCCCTCATCCATATGATGGCCGGAAAACCGTCTTCTCACGTACCCACCACTCCTAAAGAGATCGACATCGTACTGCTGGGGGAGATCGGCGTGGGCAAAAGCTCACTCATCAACCTGATAGCAAAGAAAGACGTGGCCAGTGTGTCTGCAGACGCCATGGGGTGCACCAGAACTGTTGACATGCATACATTTGAGGAGAGGGGCAAAACGTTCCATCTGTACGACACCCCTGGCCTCGTTGATCCCTTAATGGGCCCCGAACCCTTCATTGACCCGATCGATACCATCCAGAAGAAGATACGTAGCATTGGGAACGGAAACGGTCCCGACCTCCTCCTTTTCTGCATTGACAACTCGAAGCCAACTGCAGCTCTTCAAAGAAACTATCGTTTGTTTTGCAAGATCATCTGCGGGGGAAAGGTTCCGTTTGCTCTCGTTATCACGAAACTCGAGGAGGGTCAAGACTCGAGTCAATGGTGGGATCGACACAAGGCAGCGATTCGAGGATATGGCATCGACTGCTCGGGGCATATCGGTATTGGGCGCGAGACAAAGCATCTAGATGTTAACGTGGACGTGGAAAGGCAGCGGAGAGAGGCCCTTCTATCGTTCTTCGTCGCATGCACCGATCGACATAAGAAGAAGAAGGGCTCGTTACGCTCCACAGTGGGACGCACGGTTGGTTCGTTGACCACCTTTTTACGTTCTCCAGCGTCAACACCGGAAAGGACCTTGATGAACCAATGTGGATTGGAGGAGCAGATCGCTGGAGAGCTCGTCCGCCGTCTGGTTGCCTCCGAGCAATCTTGCGAGTGACAGGATTCACGAGTAAAATCTCGTCCGTATCTTTGACATCGTAATTACTTCGGTATTGGTTTCTTCGGTATCAGTCCTTCCGCGGTTACGCGCTGGCTCGCACATGAATGCATACTAAACCTCGGCTGTACTATGTCTAATTTACATAATGGACTTTCATCTACTCAATGACAGATGCCAGTGTAAATGTGCTAGGTACCTATGTCCCGAGCGCTGGGGTGAACACGTTTTCCTGCCACTAACAGTGGGCGCACGGATGGGGGTGATAGGGCTTGATGGACCGTTCGGACACAGTACACAGCCTCTGGACACGCGATGGCGGCCATGGAGGCGCGTTGGCGATAGATGCAGAGCGAAGGGAAGTCACGAGGCTGCACGTGCCATCCCCATAGTCGCGGCGCGGTCAGGTTGCCGTGCAAAGTCCACGATGTTGCAGCCAACCCGTCTAGATTCAACGTGGTATATCCGTGACCGCTAGCACCGCCCGGGCGCTTGTGTCGTATCGGCAGTACCGAGTCTATCAGCAGAAAACCAAAGTTCAGTTCAGAGTCAGCTTACTGGACGTTTCAACGGGATCACTACGCACGCGTACATGATAGGCTCAATACCACCACTAACCTAGTAGTTGATCATTCAAGATATGCACGATAAGAACACGTTCCAACCCTTTCCGAAGTCCGGGCCTTGCCTTGCACGGCGGCCCTAACCCTCGTGTCGACCCCTCAGGCTCTCAAGCCGCGCGATTAATCACCGAGGGCCATCTGGACTAGTCCAGGCATGTGACCCCCCTCGTGTACATTACGCTCCTCGGAACAAATACTGCGTCTCGATTTACTAATCTTTACTTTCTCCACTCCACCTATCGTCGGGACTCTCCCCTACACCTTTTGTCGTCCTGTCACGAAGTTCAAGTTTTTGACATCCTCGAACCGTACTTTCTTCGCACCCTTGAACCCGCAAGGTATGTGTATACCATAATCCGGTCGATCCGTCCGATCTCAAAGCTTGATAGATTGACCATGCCTTCGTTGAACATCATCTTGTTCGGAGAGACGGGCGTTGGCAAGAGCTCGGTGATAAACTTGATTGCTGGGCGGCAAGTCGCGGAGACATCCGCAGACGCTCCTGGTTGCACCATGTCCTTCAAACCGTACTCTTTCGATGTCCACGGCCGAACCATTCACATCTGGGACACTGTCGGCCTCGAGGAGCCCGAGATGGGTCCCACCGGCTACATCCCTGCGATCGAACAGGCCTTTGATCTCATCCAGAATCTGACCAGCCGAGGCGGTGTCGATTTGCTGCTTTTCTGCATCCGTGGAAACCGAGTTACGGCGACCGTGCAGAGTAACTACAGGCTGTTTTACGAGGTTCTTTGCAGGTCTCAAGTGCCGATCGCCCTTATCGTCACACACCTTGAGCGGGAACCAAGCATGGAGGATTGGTGGAACAGAAACGTGGAAAGCCTGGAGAAGTATGGTATCAAGGCTGCAGATCATGCCTGCGTCACTGGACTACCAAGACACAGCAAATACCGGGAATCACAAGAGAACATCCGCAGGCTGCTGTCGGGGCACAGCGGTGATGGGAGATTTAACATGCCGCCAGAAAGCTGGTTTATTGAGTTTTTGCGTATGTTTGGACTGTTTGCACCTCTGAAGAAGGAGTCAAAGCCAAAGGACATCGCAAAAGCCTTGACGAATCGATGTAGATTGGATCCGAGGACAGCGAACGAATTGGCACTCAAGTTGGCAGGTGTACACTAGTCTCGACAGTTCTCTTTCTCTGCTTAGTATAGTCGTGTTGTTTACGAGTCAGTCGCCAAGTTGCTCATGCGGACAAGAGTCTTTCGTACTGGGGACGCACTAGTAGACTTTGACTGTATATCGTAGATATTCTTCTCTCTCTTCCAGACAAGCGACGTTGCCTCATACACATGCTAAATATCGTACGTTCTAACGAGTGATATGGGCAGAAGATCGCGTGCTCGATCACCGTTGTTTCGTCGCAGAGGGCAGGGACGTGGATGTTTACCCAACTCGCTACACAATTGTCGAATAGTAAGAACTCAGGCATAAAGGGTCCGAGGAATGTCCACGGATTCTTTTTCTTTTTCGTTTCACCATGTTTTCTCGTGGATGCACTACAAGGAAGAGTGAACTTCAACTTATCCAAGGATAGGGGGGATTAAATTTCAATCTCGAGCAGCAGCTGGCAGGCTTCGAGATCGTATGAGAGTGCTACGCCATCACGGTCTACTTCCTGTTGTCATTGAGTACCAACATCATTTGCACGCGAGTCATTGCGTAACTTAACCTTTGCATTTCGTCGCATCGGGCGAGGTGAAATGGGGCGAAGGATCGATGCCAGGAGGAACTGCCTGCAGGCGGCCGCGCAAACACCCTCGATCTTTCTCTTAATATTGAGGGTGCGAATCCGATCAGTTCGGAGCTGCAGGGTAGGTGATGACCAGCACGTTGACCATAGGCTCGTGACAGCGGAAGTTCGGTACGACCGTTCCAACAGAGGTACGCATGCTAAGAAATTTGCTTCAGATCGCTTCAGCATCCCCTCTTCGATAGCATCTTTCCCTAGTATCTGCAGTCAATACGATGCCCCCGGCATAATGTTAGACATACGCAGGATCACGTACGCATTGCAAGATGTGTGCTGTGGAACCTTGATATCAATAGGTTCCTTGGGTGCCTTTTAAAATACGCGGAGTCTTTCTTTGGAAACGATACTCATCAATCCCAAACCACAGCCCTTCCCATCACTTGGCTGTCTACGCCCACTCCCCAATTCTCGCCCACTTTCGAAGCAATTTCTGGCCTGCAAATATCCCGGATGACATCACGACGGTCGTCATACATGCGGAACTGTCATTGGTGCGAGGAACAGATGTAAAACATAACACGGGATCGGCCATGTGCCCTGTAGCGAAAACCACAACGTCTGCGAACCTCAAGCCTTTCTGTGTGAAACACCCGATAGAACCTCAGCATAGAACCGCCTTGCTGAGATTTAGTGTTCTCATTGACGGCATGTTTTCCCTAGTCCCGGGTTCTGCCGATGAAGGCGAATTAAGATCTTTCGGGGTGCGAACGCCGAGCATTACCTAGATGATAACCCCCAAAACGTTCGACGACAAGGGGGTACTATGGTATCAGCGTTGTATGGACCAAGAATCCAACCTTTTCAAGGCCATCATATAATTCTCTGAGAAAAAATCAGCAGACATAATTTATCCAAGGGGCATACTTGTCTGCGGTCGCAACCACATCTGCGACCTTCCTTTGCTGGCATAACCTCCCGAGAAGACTATGTACCTGAGAACGATCTGTCGTCGTCGAGGGAAGAAAAAACAAACAAACCAGAGTTGCATGATCCGATCACCAACTTCCTTGAAAACATAGTCTGCTACGCTCGTGAATTGGGTAGAATGCAGGATCGTACCTTTGAAGCCATCCGATGTAAGTGAAGAGACGTAAAATTTTGTCACTTCCTATCGTGCATCTCACAAACTCGATGCAATACTTTACCAGGGATCACAGGCATTAAAGGATAACCACCATATCCCGTGGAAAACATGAAATGGGGTGCTGTCACGATGTGTTTCCCGCAAACCCCTTTGTCAATCTCAATCAACCACTGGCATGACTTCTAGTCTCCGTGCCGAGTCGTCTCGGTAATGGTGCCTAACGACCATACATCAAGCTCCAGAAAGTTAGCGAATGCTGCTTACCAGTCAACTACATAAACGAGCGTCGCAAGGCAACCACCCACCTTTTGTGCAGGTGTCTAAGTTGACCATATGCATGGAAGTCTTGTTCGTATTGGTACATAGTGTCGTATGTGTGTATAACACGATGCGAATCGAGACTCATGGCGGATAAGGCGTTCGATTATGCTCTGAGGGGAACGTCAGCTACCTCTGCTTAGGCAGGAAGATGCAAATCATACACGTAGTTCTATAAGGTACAAGGGCTTGCACCTGTTTCTACAATTCCATAATTGCGAGTGTCATGTCACAAACGGCAAACGACGTACGACACCTTCAACCCGTGACGTCCTCGAATCCGATGTGCCCGGCCACCCCAACTGTAGGACCATTGTTGGGAAAAATCGAGCTCTCGCTCCTGGCCTTCAGCTCAAGACTTTGCCATGATTGGGTACGGAATGGCGCAGCGTGCCAATCTAGCGCGGACAAGTCTGATAGTAGGGGAGATACGTGATCCAGGTCTCACTTTCTCCTGAAACTCTGTCAGGCATTCGAGGAATAGGCCTTGCAACCCCCTCCCAGAGCAGCCCGAGCTATACGACTCCCGTTCCTTGGCCCGCTTTTGTCTCAAACTCGGAATAAAACGGGGTCTGGCCTTGAAAGCCTCTGCAACTTCGGTTCTTGGAACGCATCGTGATGAAGACACAGATTTATCGATGCAAAAGGGGCCAGGCGTGCGTGGAGCGTTCGCACGACGGCTTCTTTGCCTACCGGAGTACGGAGGTCAACACGCGGATGTCTTTCCGGTTTCCATTGTCGGTGAAGAGAGCCGTGATGGCCGTACGTTGTCCTCCCATGCTTGGCAAAAGCGTCTCGCCGCAGCTTCGTCGACATCGATGCCACGGGAGGGGGTTAACACTCGGACGGCCAAGAGTAGGGAAATTCGCTTTTGACTTGTGCCGGAACGTAGGGGCCGGTGGAAGGACGAGGCAAAGGTAGAATCATTCTGTTCATGATAAAATCGAGGCAAAGTGGTAGCACCTGGCTGGCAACCTGTGACGTCGAAACCATCCGACGCAATTGTAGGAAACAAACCAGGTTCCACACTACTCACTATAGCAAAGTTTCAGCGGATGGTCCAAGCGCTTCTTTTTCCTTAGACATGCTTGTAATCACTTCAAAGATTCATGTTTGAAAATGTATTGAATTTATATAGAGCGATTGCACGGTGTACTGGCATATGAAGTTACTTGGTCGAAGGCTGATGGATCACTATGAAGGTCATTGACACAACTAGACAAACACTGCGGGACAGAAATTTACATAAAACAGAGTCTCAATCGGCTAGGCTCAGTGTACCGCGTAGTTTTCTGCGTTCAATTCCACACAAAATATCATAGGTTGAATTACTTCATATAAAGTTGAATAGAATGGTCATGAGGTCGTGTATCTATGAGCCTAGCATCTGGCAATTGGTACAACTTGAAGATGATGAGAACCAACCGTCCTGCGGAATGCGCGATGCTTCATCGGTTCAATTATTTGTAGGTAAGTAAACTTGCCAGACGCCTCGCAGTTTCCCCGTCCATGTTGCATCGCTTGACCAACGTACGGACCATCTTCTCTCCCCTCGGAGGACTCTTGCTGTGCAGAAAACCCCCCAAGCCAGCTAATAGTCTGGCAAACCATGACTCATGCTGCATCATGAACCTACGCTGGTCGTTCAACTGCGACAGGAGAAGGCTGCGCAGCGCATTCTTTGATTCGTTATATTTTTCGTCCTCCTCGATCCCGGTGACGCATGCGTGGCCGACACTGTGAATGCCATACGCCGTGATGTACTCTTCGTTCCTCACCCACCAATCTTCCATTTGAGCTTCTCTCTCCAAGTTGGTGATGACCAAAGCAACGGGTACTTCCTTGTTGCACAGAACCTCATAGAAGAGTCGGTAGTTGCCTTGAGTCGTAGTAGTGATCCTACTGCCTCGTAGGCAAAACAGCAACAAGTCGATACCCCCTGCGTTACTCAGGTCGCGGATAAGGGTATGTGCCTTTTCGATTGCATCCAGATATCCGGTAACGCCAATGGTAGGTTCCTCTAGGCCAACTGTATCCCAGATTGTGATCACGGCGCCCGGGAGGGAGATGGTGTGCTTTGACGACTTCAGGGTTCGTTGTCCAGCATCAGAGGAGACGTTGGCGACAGGTTTCCCAGCAATCAGATTGACGACGGAACTTTTTCCGACGCCTGTTTCCCCGAAGAGAATGATGTTGAGAGCTCCTGCAGCATGCACTGTAGTCGATGAATTCATCGCGCCGTTTAGACGGGCATGCTCACCATCAGATGAGGACATTTTGCGGCGCTCGTTCGAGACAACCCGGCTCCTGTATTCGTGAGAGATTCAAGCTGACTGCTTGTTATAGTTTTGGATGCTGGCGGGCGGTCGTTTGCCAGCGAGGCGTTGGAACCACGATGAAAGCGATGTACTGGCACGACATGAGGCTACGGCCAATAGTCGAACGTCCACGGGCGTGACTTGTTCTGGACCAATGGCGCGGGTGTACAGCATGTTACGTAAAGCCAGGCAGTGCGTCATGCGTGAGTGCTATTAGATCCACGCACCTCCGACGCGTGATTCGGATGTACAGTCCTCATGATGAAAAGGGGGACGCTGACTCCCAAAGTACGCAATTTGATCCACCTGGCGATTTTTTCTTTCTGGAAAACGAACAACTTGTTGCGATGCGATGATGATACACGATAAGCTTGTTGGACAAGCACAACGGTTTGGAGGGATAGGATTTCGAGCCAAATTTAAATAGTCAGATTCTCCGGGAGAGAAGCTTGAAACGTGCACGCTGCTGGGTCAGCTGGTTCACACTACTGAGAGGATTCTTCACGTTGCGTCTCAAGACTGGTCGCGTAAACGCTAGGAGCCGACTTAGCAATAGCGCTGGCAAGCGGTGACGTTTATGAGGTCATAATGTTACTCGGTTGTACTGCGCGGCACAACGAAAGGCTGCATATGTCCACCTGGCATATTTGTCGGATTTAATTCTTTTCCCATGACAGCGTACCTGGGCCTGATTTGAGGTGCGTCGTTGATGAAACGTCAAATTTGTGTCCAGTGCTACCACTGGCCTCCGAACGAGAACTCAAGTCATCATCAAGAGAAAAACGCAGGAGTGAAAGTGGTGCGGTTACGAGAGCGTAGAGAAATGGACGATAAGGATGATCAATCGCGAAAATTGGTGACATACTTGAGAGTCAAATAGGGGTTTAATGAACGGCATCTGGATCTGGATCCAACTTCCCAGTGGTGGAAGATGTTCATTTTTGGATGCATGTCGCAGTGCAATGTCCACAGCGGGGGGGATACGACCATTTGCTGTCAAGCGAGGTGGGCTGTTGGGCAGCGAGTGCCTCGGTCGGGGGAGGGGACTGCGGGGATGACTGGCCGGATGGCCCGGGAGGAGAGGGGAGAGAAAGAGGAAACACGCCTGAGACACGTGTTGATTTGCTCCATTCAGAAAACACGACATTGTCGCGTCGGCACAGCCACGCATCAAGCTCAAAAGGCAAGCATGCGGCCCTCTCACGTTCGCACGCCTTTCTGACGGGGCCAACGACGACGATGACGACCTCCCCTGCGCCGACGACAGCCCTCCTCCGCAGCATCGCCATGGCTGCCCTTCCTCCTGCCGGGGCGTCTCCCCTCGCATCCGCTCTTTTCGGCACCCGCGTCGCTTCCCCTGCCGTCGTCTTCCTGGCTACCCTCTCCCTGATCTCGTCCAAACCCCTCTCCCCGCCTTCCCCCTCCCCGATCACCCCCGTCGTCGTCCAGTCCCGCGTCCCCAGAAAATCGGTCATTCTCCTTCTCCTCTCCCTCGCAGCCCTTTCCTTCCTTGTCGACGGGCTGGCTTATGTGGCCTACACCGTCCTGAATGGCATCTGGCCAGCTGGCACCGGTGTTGAACTCGCAGCTTTCCTCGGTCTCATCGCCTACGTCGCCCTTGCTGCCCTTGGGGCGTACAAGGATGTCAACAACATCGAGATCTGGTCCCGCAAGCGCGTCAAAGCCGCCATTTTCACTGCATTGGCCCTTGACCTCGCTCAGGTAGTTCTCCTTGTCCTCTCCGTCCAGACACGTGGTGAGTCCATCTCTGTCTGCAAACATCGCATGTGTGTCCTCACCCATCAGTTTTAGACCCGAGGCATATTTGTGACACGTCCATACTGTCAGAGTGCATCCCAGAGACTCTCCACTTCTTTACTCCTCTTATCCGCGCCGTTTTCCTCCTCCCTCTTTTCGTTGTTCTCCTTTTCCCGCAAGTCGTCTATCTTCCTGTCGACTCTCAACCAGAGACCGCGGAGGCCGAAAGTGCCCCCCTTGTTGGTCAATCGAGCGTACTGCTCCAGGGAGAGCCCAATGAAGCAGTTTTGGGCGGTGAAAGCAGCAAATATGGCACTTTTGCTGCATGTGGACTTCCCGGCTTGCGCACCGCACCGATCCGCCCAGAGGTGCGCTAAAGTTCATTCTCCATTCGATCACTGCTCAACGAAAAATCCTAGTCATCGTTGGCCATCTTATGGCGACTGGTTCCTTATGTCTCTCCTGCCAAGGGTCTTATCGTGAGTTTCAACAATGTTGTCTATCCTTATCTGATGAGCTATCCATCAGTCGCTTATCGCTTTGCTTCACGTTTTGACCCGAGCCATTACCCCTCTTGTTCCGCTTTCCCTGGGTGCGACCCTGGATGCTTTCCTGTCTTCAGCGCCCGCTCCAATCCCGGCATTTCTGGGCACTTCCTCATACACATACATTTTCGTATTCGCTTTGCTGCACTTCCTCGTTTCTAGCGGTGGTATCCCCAACCTCGCCAGGACTCTCGTATCTCGCCTTGGTACAGTCGCCGACGATGCTCTATCAAGTGATTACACCGATCACGTGTTCGGCCTCGCACTTGATGGTAACCCATCTGAGGATCTCCATACCGCGCCAAGTGGGGCTATAACGAAGGCCTTGGATGCTTTTTCAGTCATTGCAGCTGCGATGGATGATGCCTTGATTGGTGCAGTCGTGCTCGGAGTTTTGTTCGGCTGGGAGTTTGGTCTCGCTGTCTTGATTGCCTTGGGTATATATGGTAAGTTTTTACCATCCCTGACGAGCTGATCATGATATTATCGTGCGGTATAGGATATGTAATTTGTCTTACTTCTCGACCCTCCATTCTCTCTACTTGCCCTGCAAGTGGTCCTGTTCTTGCGTTTGTCCAAGCCCTTCTTGCTTCCACCGTGCTTTTACTGGGTAGTTTGTACCTTGCAAAAGGTATCACGGAAGGCATTTGGAGTGCGGGTGCTTGGGCTGCTTGGGTGTGGTATTGGGGTGTTCTTTTCCTACCCCTTACCTGTACCCCTTCACTCCGAGTTGCTACGAGTGATGCGAGATCTACCTTCGTGGTACTGGACAAACCTGCTGGCGTTATTCATGGCAAGGCTACTGTCGATGGGACGGCTGGCATCGAAGTCAAGTTTGGTATGCATCCTTAGTTTCCGGAGGCGTTACCCGCACTAATCCACCATTAGACAACGTTTCTCTTACGTATCCCTTTACCGAAACTCAGACGCCAGTTCCTACCCTCTCCAACGTTTCGTTCGCCTTTCCCGCTTCGTCTGTCACTGCCATTGTCAGTGCTCCTGGCTCTCCGAATTCGGGCGTCTTGAAGGCTCTTTACCGTCTTCATGATGTTGACTCTGGATCTGTCCGCCTTAATGGTGTCGCTATTGAATCCTTTTCACTCGCTTCGCTCCGTTCTGTCGTGGTTGCTGTCCCTGATACCTCTTCCGAGCTCCGTACGAAGGCCGTCTCGCGTGCATTGGAAAAAGATGCCAAAATTGTTCTCCTTGAAGGTTCGTTGGAGCATGCACTCATTGATGGTAGGACTATAGTTTGGGAAGTCGGAACAAGCGGACTCGACGGTGTCGATAGTGTGGATCAGTAAGCCGTAAAGTATGTCATGTTTAAACTTGCTCACCCACGTTCACAGAATTCTGGTCCTCAAAGATGGACAGCTTGTTGAGTACGGACCCTTCAACGAGCTTGTGCAGGCGGATGGCGTGTTTGCGTCGTTGTGGGCCCGTCATATTGGTGCCGGTGCTCCTGTTCCTGGATCCTCCTCCGCAACGGTGTCCGGTCTCCCGGAAGGCTATGATGTTTCTATCATCAATGCACAACATGTCGAGGCTGCTGCCGTAGAGGCATTTACTTTGGACTCGCCACGTGCCGTTGCCACATCTATTCGCGCCACCTCTGTCCGTGCGCCGACAGCTTCAATTCGCGCACCTTCAATAAGACCCGCTGCCAGTATCAAAGCAGAGAGCGTTGCACCAACCGTGCCTGCCAAAGACATCCTTTTCCCCACCTCCGCTTCCGGATCAGCAGAGCCGGTTTCAGTTGGATTCCCCACCTCTTCAGATGCTCCAGCTTCCATTGTGTACCCAACATCGTCGCCGCCAGCCCCCGTCGCCTTTCCCAAGACCGATGATTCACGGTCTATTGACAGTGGTTCGCAGGCTCATGTTCGCCTCCCTACGTCCATTACGTTTGATACGACAGTTACACCGCCACGGGTATCCACACCCGATCCTACTGGCGCTTCGTCTTCGTCCCCAGGCTCCGAGGCAGAGGGCAGGAGAAAACGGATTTCCTCGCAAAACTTCCAACGATTGGCTAGGAGGATTTCTCTGTCAACGCCCAAAAAAGGAGCAGGAATACAGGGCATCCCGGGCATCGCTGGCATCGCCGGTGTGTTGAGGCGCGACACAAGTTTCAAGTCTTCTGACAAGAATAATGGGGAGAATGGTGCGAGGGATAGCATTGATGCTACTGCTGGAAGTTCAAGTGCACCTGACACCGCGCGGAGTTCAGGGGAGATGGGCACGGAGCGGACCGAGAAGGATAAGGAGCGCGAGGAAAGGAAGCGCAAGAGAAAGAGTTTCATGGAGGTGGTTAGTGGGAAATGGGGGGAGAGCAGCGCAGTTGCGACACCGTCGACCACAGATAACGAACCGCAAGTCCCCATGAGGCCTGAAGCAGGCCAAGAATAAGCATGACTTTCTTCCTTTATGTGATCTGGTTTGCGCTTTTTTTTTTTTTTTCATCTCTCACTTCCGTCCGACGTTCAACCTCTGATTCCTTTCTGCACACTCATCGACTGATTCGTGTTATCCCACATCGGAGCCATGATATCGTGGCTCTTTTGTTCTGTTCCCCAAATCGTCATTCCAGCATATTTCCATCGATCTACCTGCGTTTCCTCATTCATCCTCGAGAATCGAATAGTTGTTTTATAGTCACTTTAAGCCACCCGAGTACTCGGTGTAGTTAGTTACGACCACTCCACGCCTCGATCATGACCGCAATCTATAAGCTTTTTCACGGAAATGGAGATACTACCCCAAACTCTATCCAAAACAAGTAAATCTCTGGTGGTGTTACTATCGAATCCGAGTTGGAGAATTTGAAATTGATAACAAGGTGAACTGGTGCGACGGCGAGTTCTCAAAGTCCCGACGCGGCCAGCCCGTCGGCCTGCGTTCCGAATGCTCCTACGCCAGGGCTAGGTCGATGTGAACAATCAGCATCCGGTTCGATCATCGGTTCAGAAAAGGCAACCGCGCGAGTCTAGATCCAGCCAAACTTTAGAGTTCATTGCGGAGTTTCAAACTTCCAGGGGGATAGGTTATAAAGAGGGGCATCTTCGAAACCCCATTTCATTCCATCCCTCTCTCGCACGTTCACGCCCTTTGCGTTCAGTGTTTCCGGGTCTCGGTTACGTTCGTCTTCTGTACGACAATTTCAAGCCAAATCTAGTGTATATCGGTGGTCTGCATCATCATGAGTTCCAAAATTTACGTTGGGTCAGTCTGCCTTCGCATTGAGCACACCCGACTCTAGCTTCTCCTGTCTTTGGCGGAGGGAAGCGAAACTGATTCATTGGCTTTGTTCTCGCTCCCATGTCTGTAGAAATTTGAGTTGGAATACAACCGATGACGCTTTGCGCCAAGTCAGTATTCAGTATAGCAGGGATCAAATAATGGCCTTTGCTATGTTGTCTTGTTCGTCTCCGAATGAATGTTTCTTACGTCTCTTTACTTTTCATGGGTCTGTTCTTGGCTTGCTACTGTGCTGCCGCTTTAAACGTCGTCAATGTCCAAACATTAGGCTTTTTCACCTTACGGACAAGTGCTCGATGTGCGCGTTGTTTCTTATCTTGTCATCAGAAAGCTTATTTGTTGTGACACGACATTCATGATAATACCTGCTGGATGCAGAGTATTGTCATGCGCGATCGCGAGACCGGCCGATCGCGTGGTTTCGGATTTGTGACCTATGGTTCCTCAGATGAAGCAAATGCTGCCATAGCAGCGCTAAACGAGTCAGACCTCGATGGCAGGAGGGTTAAAGTAAACATGGCAAACGCCCGTGGTGGTGGCAGTGGAGGAGGCTTTGCGCCCGCCGGTAACTTTGGTGGTGGTTATCCCAGTGAGTTCCTTGGCCGGGTTTATGCCTTTGAGTACGCTTATACTAGCACCAGGTGCTGGCATGAGCGGCGGTTATGGTGGTGGCCAGTATGGTGCTCCCGCAGGGTATGGTGGAAGCTTTCCCGCTCAGGGTCTGTCCCCTTTCCTGCATTGCGGTGGCTTTGGGTATTAACAGCTCATCAGCTCCTTTTGGTGGCTACCCCGCCGGTCAACAAGGATACCAGGGAGGTGGCTACCAAGGGTACCAGCAGCAACCGGGTGGAGGCGGATTCTATTGATTCTGGTATCTGACGTCTGGTCGTTGGCTGACTCGCGTCCTGACTGTGTGGCTTACAGTTAACGGCAGTCGATCGTTTCTACTTTCTTCCTTTTCTCCAGTCTTTCATTTCTTCTCCCCCGATTTCCATTCTCTTCTGACACAAGGTGGTGCTACGCTCATGCAGTATGTAAATGTAAAACAAAACGCGCACGCGACAGTGGCTTCTTCTACTAGCATCCTGGTCGGTCTCCAACTCTCCCTTCTGTCTGTACTTTTTTCCTTCTCCCAGTATTTTTGTGTATCATTGAAATCACAATTTGTTGGCTTCCCCCTACGAACGAAATTTTACCGGCTGAACTGATAACGTACCGCTCCCAATGCCGACACTTAGATCTGGTCAATCCAATGATCAGAGACACAGCGCAAACAATCATTACAAGATACAGACATCGACATCATCGCCGAGGACCAAGGTCGCCGAGCAAGAATGTACAGAAATTGAGAGGACCATGCATGCATTTTAACACCACAAGGCGATAGTTCAGCGTCGCGCTTCAAGTCGATCACCAACCACCACCGTTTCCACCACCGTAGCCACCGCTGTTGTAGCCACCACCACCGTAGCCACCACCGCCACCGCCGCGGTTGTAACCGCCGCCACCACCACCACCACCGTAACTACCTCCGCCATAACCACCGCCACCAGAAGGCTTAGCGTTCGCTAGGTTCACCCTGACACGTCTGCCATCAAGGTCTTGCTCGTTCAAGGCATCGATAGCAGCCTGAGCCTCTGTTTCACTTCCAAAAGTGACAAAGCCAAAGCCTCGAGAACGACCGGTTTCCCGATCTTTCATCACAATGGACTGTTTGAAGGAACGACAACATCACGACAGATCGGATGTGAGGAGACATGCATAAAACGATTGATTTAGCAAAGCAAATCAGAAAGGGAGTCTCAGCCCATCGTCGTGCAATGATAGGGAGATCCATGACAAGATCGCGCACATCTGTGACTTGGCCGTACTGAGAAAACGCCTATTTATTCGTTTTATTTTTGGAGGGAAGAGCGGATGTGATGTTTTGAGCTACGAGATGCACGAAACCGTGGGACAAGAAACCGACCTCTCTGAGGGTGTCGTCCGTCGTGGCCCAACTTAAATTACTAGAGTAGATGAATGATTCTATGAACGGGAGGGCCAAGTGGCGGCTGGCTCACCCAACGTAAAGTTTTGCAGACATGTTGGAGAGGGTTGGGAGAGAGCGATGCAGAGCGCCGAGTAAGGTTCGGCGGGGTTCTTATAGTCCCGTTTTTCAGACTCCCCACCTGCATTTGGGCAGGTCAAACGTGGGAACTTGCATTGCTCGATAGGACACCCTGGGGTAGCTTTACTCTTATCTGTGATTCCTATCCAGGTCATCCCAAACGCAAGGCATGCCTAGCGGGTCGTCTCTGCGAAGTCTGTCTCGTCGGCTTTTGCCCTCATCCCGACTGCGCTTTCTTCATGCGAACTGCAGTTCGGCCAACAGCCCCACCCGAGGCCTGATACATGCTGCAGCCTCGAGGCTTCTCACTGCTTCGTACAGTTTGATGAAGTTCACAGCGCGGACTTAAGCACACTTCCGAACTGCCAGTGAACACCAACACGTGTTATGTCGTCCTTTCCCGCATTCCCTCCTGGCACCCAGAAGATTGACGCATTGGGATTTCTGAACCTCTTTGCTGGTAGTGGTTTCGTAGCTGTGTCGTCTGTCCCGGTAAAGGGTCGCCCGTGACCGCATGATGCGCTTCTGATGCTTCCCTAGCCCACGGGGCCCAGAATTTTAAAGTCACCGTTTCAGCCTTTTGTGGCCAGTCGGGTACCTCCTGTGTTGGCGTCCAAAATTTGTCTTTGAATGAGATGTTTGGGATATGCGGGTGCCTCGGTGGCTTCTTGAAGCGCCGCAACACTTCGACTGGTGACAGGGAGTCGCGCAAAATCATCGTTCTTGGATCCCTTGGCGTCGGGAAAAGCTCGTTGGTCAACATGCTCGTTGGGAAGGCTGTCGCCCCCGTGAGCAGCGGCATTGGCGTTGCTCACCCGCCCATCGTGGAATACTCCATCCCGTTCAGCGAGATTTCCGGAGATGTCACTCTGTCTCTCCGGGGGGCAGAGTGTAATCTTGTCCTCGACATCTACGATACGGTTGGGTTGGAACATCGTCCATCACCTTGGAATAGAATCAAGACGCGTTTGAAGCACGGCGGCGGCGTCGACGTCGTCGTATATTGCATGCGCCGCGGGCGGTTGTCAAAGGAGCAAGTAGCAGACCTGGACACCATCTGGAAGGCGTTCTGTCGAGGAGGAAATGTTCCATTGATCCTGGCTGTCAATGACATTGACTATCGACATGGATCCACGGAGCAGTGGTGGGAGGAGAATGGCGAGAATCTAAGAAACGCTGTTCAAGTCAGATTTGCTGATCATATCTGCTTGAATACTTGGGACCCATTTCACCCCTCCTGGGGACGCCAAGGGGCGAAATACGGGGAGACACAGAAGCTTGTTCGTGACTTAGTAATCCGTCATTGCAAGAGTCACCTCTCCGCTACCTAACTTATGGACTTGGCCTAAGTACTTATGTGTTGTATCGTGTACGCTGAACGCTGCTTGTTCCATTCATTATATAGATGTGAAATGATCGGGATAAAAATTACTGCTTGTCAGCCTCGAGCTGATGGTATAAGACATACTAGGAGCTAATCTCGTGGTGCATAGAGCAACCTAATCAATTCCTCGGCTTGATCCTTCTGCAGCCCGCAACGGTCTCGGAGGTTCCTAGCGGTTATCCTCTCCCTCTTTGGTGGGTTACCAACTCTAACCATTCCGATAAGTTTTTTCAAGAACGACATGACCCACATTCCTTCATCCTTGTTAAAGCTACCACCATAAGAAAGCGAATCCTCCAGCATGTCTTGGATTGATTTCCTGGACTGTGACAGTTTCCCTAGAAGCTTCTGGTCGGTCGAATGATCTGGCGCCAGCGACGTGACACATGCGTGCCCGGCTGTCGACCCTGTCTTCAGGTTGCAAGCCCCAAGAAGGCCCTCTCCATTCGTCTTCCACCACTTCTCCATCGGGTCTTCATGTTCGAGGTGTGTGACAATGAATGCAACCGGAATTTGGCCCTCGCAGAGGAATTCATGGAAGAGCCTAAAGTTGCTCAACTCCGAATGCGAGAGCCGGCCACCTTTCTTGCAAAATACGAGCAAGTCGACACCGCCTTCCCTGTGCAGATCGCGAATCAGACGGACAGCATTCTCCATGGCCACTTTGCAGGTATCGTGCCCAACAGTGGTGCCGTTCAGGCCGACCGTATCCCAGATCAAGAACTGGTGCAAACCCGTATTGACCTTATAGTAATGGGATTCCAGAGTGCAGCTGTCTATGCTAGATGAGACATCTGCTATCCGATCCCCGAGGAGGAGGTTGATGATTGAACTTTTTCCAGCGCCAGCCTCGCCGAACAGGATCGCGTGAAAGGGTCGTCTCGTTGACCTGAACTTTTCCACTAATGTCACAGCATCGGATCTGCTCAGTGGGCAGTTACTGTATAGGTATTGTGTAGCCGCGTTGCTCTCATTGTCCGAGGAGAGATCAAGACGCAGTGGGGTTGGGTTTTGGATGGTAGCATGATCCTGCAATAGTGTCTGTAATGCTTGTCTGGATTGATCGTAGACAGCATCGGATCCATTCCGAATGGTAGTGACGCAAGCATGCGGGAGGGATTCGATTTGAATGTGGCATCGTTGGGAAATGATATTCTTGTTTCGGTCCCACCATTGTTCATGGAGTGCATCGAAGTGGGTCAAGACGAGGGCTAGGCGCACCTGGCCGGCAAAAAAAAACTCAGCTAGCAGCCAATAGAGGCTGCGAAGCGAGGCGTTGATCCCATCTTTCCGGGCACAAAGCAGAATAAGGTCAACACCGTGTAGATTTCGCAAGAGGGCGTGCGCTTGTTCGTAAGGGGAAAGAGGGTCGATGTCCTTCGCTTCGGCTTGGTTAAAACCCATCGTATCCCATAACCGAAATTTCTTCTCTCCGAGCGATATCGGGTACCATTGGGCTCGCTTGGTACAGGCTCCTACTTCGGTTGACACGTTTGCGACTGGCTTTCCGGCGAGAAGATTGATGATAGAGCTCTTCCCGCAGCCAGTGACACCAAATAGTGCGACCTTGTAAATCCGCCTGCAAACGACGTTGGTCGAGGGTCATCCATTCGATCAACCCACGATGCTCACTCTTGTTCGGGTGGCATGATGTATTATGTCAGGAGGTTGTTCCGAACTAGTAGTATACGGTACTATATGAACGGGTCGGTTCAAATTATAGCTCTAAGGGCGACAAATAGCAAGATGCTCACTCTAGGAAATATGCTATACTATTGCCAGTGACCGGTTGGAGAAGCAGCGATCTGAGTCGAGCTTGATCAGCTTTTTGTGGATTGCGTTGCAACTTGGGGGGTGTTTACACTGAGTCTGAGTTTCATGAATCTGAGTCCCTTGCCCTGCCTCATGTACTACTGGTGACCACCAACTCAACTATTAGTACTAACTGGTGTCATGCCGCGGCGATTTCCATCTTGGTAAGTGAATGTTGCCGGGACGGTAGAGTCATAGTTATGGTCTTCACCGACTGATATCAACAACAGGACGACTGTCAACAAACGAAGGCTCATAGAGGACGGCGTTCAGCAAACTAGTGAAGGGGTCCTGACCTAGTGAGTAAGCTTGCGTCAACAAAACCGTTTTACGGACCAAATTTCCTCTTTCGTGTGCCAATTACTACAATGGCAGTTTAGGTTCGAACTGCATTAGACCATTCGCCCATTCCTTTCATACATCCAACCTTTATCCTGAAATTGTGGTACGTGCAGGAGCTCGAGTGACACCTCATTGACATATTTGAGACCTTGAACAAGCCTCACCAACAAGTTCTCCACTTCAACATGCGAAGGAACCAACCCTGGCACATTACCCCCACTTAGATTTTTGTTTCCGCAAAAAAGTGATGACCTTCGTCGCATCGGGGACTTTCTCGTCGCTAGCCTGACTTGCTGGCATGGATAACCGTAATCGTTGGGTAATTTAATGTGGATAGTCAACTAACGTTGTCGACCAGCCAACCCACGGTAAGGCATGGCGTGACTACACCAATTCACAGACAGGGTGAAGGTTGGGTTTTTAGCAATCACTGGAATCGATCTGTAGAACGTCACTAATCTATTTTCATGTCTCGCCATCAGCGGCATCCCAAAGAGCCTCATTCGTCTATGCTTTGTAGAACGAACAAATTTGCAGGATATATCAATTCTTGCCAGCGCCAATCTGCCATCTTGGCCTCCTCACGTAAATTATTCGAAGATGTTTCCCACCCCTTCCGTGCTCAGTTAGCTCTTATCCCCGTCGCTCTCTAATAGGTATGTGCACACGTGTTCCCTCGGTGTGCTTCGATGACAAGCAGCGGGGATGAACAATGTGACGAGATAACCCCCACCGTAAGGCAATTATCGAATCACTTTAGCCGATGAATCCACTTCTCCGCGGTGTCTTATATAAATCCGTTAGTAGCTTCAGTGGTCAATGGCTCTCCTTCGTCCTTCCACCGAATCATCACCTTAATTCATTTGTTTTGACATCCCATTGATGTCCTACCACGGGGAACTCTGACTCTCACCACATCTACTTCCATTCGTCCCACATACCCGGACCTCGAACTTTTTGCGCGATGACCCAGCCCTCATGGTGAGTGATGAATTTTTGAAGAGGATGCCGACTCACCAGCTTCGAATCAGTCCCTACGACGATCGCACTCGGCCTTACCCCTATAACTCGATTATTCCTGAGGCAGAGAACATGTACTTCGTGGATGCCACGTAAGCAGGAAGCTCGACGCCCACGATGCGGGTTCTGATGTTGCTTAATGATAGCCACTCGTATTTGCTCTCGCATACAGCCTCACGCATTGATGCGGCACACACACAGTGAGGAGTCAATGCCCTCGTACAAGCACATCTCTTTCTGACTTTCCACCATCTAGTCCTCACATTCTGCTATCTGAGTCATCGTCACGCCATGGTGAATTAAACGCTCTGCGACCAGTCCATCCATCATACTCGCTCCCCCCCACAAGAAGCGATCCTTCGTACGGTAATCCGAGTTACAGAAATCTGTGCTTTCCCTCTCCCTCTGAGACACACAACCTGTGGGGAGCATTTCATCCTTCACCCAATTTATACTTGAATACTACCTGCACTGTTCCTCCGCTCCCATTTCACCACTCCGCATCGGAGTCGACTCTGTACCCGAACACCTTCTGTCGTCAGCCTCCATGGCCCACTGGGAGTGATCGGGCTAGCTTCGCAAATGAATTTCTGCCGGGTTTGCCAAGTGATCATATGGGTGCCGAGTCACCCTTTCACAACTCTGATTCTCCCAGTCACACAGATTTCACTCCGCAACCATTTAGTAGCGCAATGGACACGTCTCACCCTTGTTTGTGGACGGAGGATGGCGCCACTTGCAACGTTATGGTTCAGGCAACCAGGTCACAAATGAATCGTCACCTGCACGCGTATCATGGGTTTGGTGGGTCTGACACTCGACAGACAAGGTGCTGCTGGTCTGGGTGTGGGGAAACAATGCAACAAGGCAGCATTGCCAGACATATGGTTACTTGTCACCTGCAAGCTAAAGTGACCTGTCCTACGTGCTCCAAGAAGCTATCTCGTCAGGATGTTATCTCCAAGCATCAGCGTGTTTGTCCCGCAGCAGGTGCTTGGCGATGAGCGCGGCGCGTTGATGTATCTTTTTGATATCTCGAAAACTCTATGAATCACCGGTGTTCCTCGGCTTGAACCCTCGGGCCTTAATTTGTACAATCAACGTATCCACTGCCTTTTCCTTGTCAGCAACAGTACTTCTTCTATGCATATCTCCCTTGAATGCTGGCGCTCTGAAGACGGCATACTATTTTGTTTCCTTGTTTTAGTATGTGCTATCATCGGCCTGGTGAACCAGTTTGTTCGGGCCCTTACGTGTATAACACGTCGATGACAGTGCATTTCGAATCCGACCATCATGTGGTCCGCAATCATGCTGTGTGCTACGTTGTCAGGAAAGTCGAAGCGCCGCACCTGATAATCGGTGTATTAACGACGCAAGGCGGAGTCATCTTGAACTACCGGACCCGCAGCGTGAGCCGAGTCTTGCCGTCACGGCGACCTGTTGAGCGTTCATGTACGAGAACATGGCACTTGGCACTATTCCAAAAAGCAGGAGGCTGTAGTCAACACTGAAAAGGAAAATGCGTTTTGCTGAACACACGTTACGTGCAAGCGTGGGACGCGACGGACGACGTTCAAGGCAGGACGGTTCTTCAGGTTGCCCCGATGCCGTGGTGCACGGGGTCCGCGAGCGCGTGCGTTGCGCAAGTGTTGCGGGTCGCTGCACCGATCGCTAATTCAGGATCTGCAACGACGGCGCTGCCGGGTTTTACCGCTCCGATCGCTGCACTGCACTGCCGCGTTAAAGCTGAGCAGGGCACGCCGCCCAAGGGGCGCAGTTCCTACCAAGTTGACAATCGGACCTCGCTCCTCTGTCGTTTTTCGGTCGTCGTACACGACACCGCGGCCATCGTCGGTATCCTTGTTGCTCCGCGCCCTTCTTTGCGTTGGCGTATGCTCACCGGCAGCCGTACAGAATGTGTTCAGGCACCTCCCAAGTGCTGGGTGGCTGATAGTGGTTCAACCATCATTCGCGGGACCATCAATGACGTCCACTCGTGATCCGATATTTACGTCCATCGTTCTTTCCACCGATCCGAGAAGGCGTGAAATTGTGCATCCACCCTGTTCACACAGCAGAAATCGCCAAGCTGAGCAGTCGGTCCCAAATATGCTCAATCATGCTAGGTGTGCGAAGCAGTCCCACCTGACGCACATGTCCGACGACGGCCTATCTTCCGACACAAGAGCAGGCTTCTGACTCTGTGCTTCAACTCAGGCCCCACGTAGGTCTAAATCGGTCGTGTGCAGCATGGCTCAGTGCGATGCTTCGACCCCTTGGGATTGAGCCCGTCGGACGGGTGCATCGCCGCAACACGTTGCATCATGCTTTCTGTTCCTCGTCCGTTCCCTCCACTGGCAACTAAATTAAATAAGTCGTCACCGCCTACTAGCAGTAAACACGCGACGCCGATCGTACAGCTCAACTTTTTTTTCCCCTTAGGAATGATACCTTCCGATTACGCTCCGGGGCCTGGTTGCCGTTGTCTAGGATGCCTCTCCGGCGGTGCAAGTGATTTTGCTAAATTCTCATCGTGGAGTAAATGGTGTGCTCTGCTGTATAACAGCGTCGGTTCGCCGCCTTCAGTTCAGGAGTGCAGGCTTCATTTGCATCCCGACCCGTCGTACGTTCCGGGAGGGAGGGCTAATGTCTTCCGGGAGGCGCTTTATAAGTCGCTCCTCGGGTGTCGATGGTGGGCAGACGAAGCCCTCACCGATTCTGCTCCACAAGTTTACGAGAGTAAAAATGCCCTACCAGTGGAACGCAGACAAGTAAGCCATTCTCAATCAACGGGTGCGACGTCTAACCTACTTACGAACAGTGGATGTTTTATGACATCGTCTGAACGGGACGATGACTTCGAAGAGGGGGCCGGTCGTTTTGACTGGACATGGCGACAGCATGATGCGCCAATGAATTTCCATCCCTCGAACAACGAAGCGCATTGGGTACCGGGAGCACCCTACCACGGAAGGTATGCATGACAAGATTCAAGCTTGAAGGGGGATAATTGACTGTGCCAATCCCACTGCAGTTACGTTCCTGCTGGCATTGCTCCCAGTACGAGCCCGTGGTCAAGTGCCAGCTGGCCGGACCCTTCCTACTCTGCGTACGGCGGTGTTCGGCCAAGCTATCAGCGCTTTGAGACTTGCCTTGAAGCATCATCCGGGCCCAGCGGGTCGGGGATGGTTTTCTCTACGGAGGTAGCAGCTCCCGCGCCAGAGCCAGTCGTTCCAGTAGCACCAAGAGCATTTCCCGCATTCCAGCCTGGCCCTCCTGGCTGGACCCAACCCCCCGGTCCTACCTGGCAACCCCACTCCTCCTGGCAGCATCCTGTGCACACTGCTACACAACACGGCGCCCATGATGCTTTCATTGGTCTTCGTGAAATAAGCCCCGGGGTCGCCTCCTCCCAGTTAGCCGCCCCTCCGGTAACGTCCGCCTATCCGGAAAACGGGGTCATGCCGATTGGTCCTCCTTCGATCTCCACACACAACCTTGTCCAGCCTTCCGCGCAACGCAATCTTGTACCGCCTTCCCGTACGTTGTTTCACCGTCAACGCTTCTAATTTGATCAGAAACTCACATGTTACACAGCATCCGCACCCCGACCGCGTGGTCAGCGTTGGCATCGCTCGAACGTCAGCACGTTCCGATGCAGGTGGAGAAACCCTGGGGCACAGTGCACCGAGCATATCGTAGGCGACAGAAGGAGCGTCACGGGTCACCTTCGTGACCAGCACGATTTTACGTGTGACGGCGAGGTGATCGCGTGTCAGTGGGATGGATGTGGTGTGTGGATGCAGCGCAGGAATGTTCCCCGTCACATAATAGCGCTGCACTTGGAGGTCAAGGTGCAGTGCCCGATCTGCGGTTTGAGCCTGTGCAGAGAGGATGCGAAGAAAAAACACGAGCTGATCTGCCCCGGACCAAACGCCGGCGGTAGTGGGGGCAACTGAACAGGGCGTGGGCGGTTGTTCACGGCGATGTTGCGGCACTCGCTCGCATCTATAGACGTTTGTGAGTCATCATTCTTCATCTTTCTTGGTAACATGTCATTTTCCTGGCGCTCCCGACGGGGCAGCTGAACCGGACTTCCTTGTCTACTCGTTAAACTTAAAAAGCACCGTCATTTGCGCGTTTGGTTTTGTCTTTTCACCTTTTTTCTCTTGGGCTACACATACATTCCCTCTTGCCTTAATTTGTAGACAGCAAATCGTTGCACTTTATCCCACTCTTGCAGCTAGTGTATTTCCTTTCACCATCGGGCCTGGCTTTTGCTTCGCATGGCAGTCGCCGGCGGCTTCAAGAGTCTAGACTTTGTCGCATTGATCGATTGATCACCAGGCCTCCCGGAAAGATAGCGTACCCATTTAGCAATACTAAATCCGCACACCGACCGCTGTACCAATTAGAAAGAAAGAAAGAAAGAAAAAAGCGTCATGGACGCCCCTCACTTTCTATTCTCAGGCTGCCAGTGACGAGGCTGCCGCGAACCCTGGTGCATCCGCGATGCGAAAAGGAAGATATAAAAAGAAAAGAAAAAACCGAACAAAACAAGGGCGTGTGAGGGACACCTGGATATATCGAGTGCCTCGAGAGATCAGTACCGATTCGGGGCAGGCTGTCGAATCGGAAGCGCGTCTCGTTCGCCAGTGGTTCTCGTCGTCGTCTTCAGTAACCCCCATGGTTTGCGCTTATTTTCGTTTGTGAAAAAAATAAAAATAAAAATAAAAAAATAAAAAATAGCCCGAATCTGTCGGGCACCGTTGAACTTTACCCCATGTGGGACGACCGCATCGAGATGAAAAAAAAAAAAAAAAAATTAGGGATCTTCCGAGCATCGCACTCTGATTGTAAAAAAAAAAGAGCCCGCAAGGGAGGAATGACGGGAACGCGCTCTGAAACAGTTACATTGCGCGACCAAGGGCGCATCGGCGAAGGGCCCCATCGTGCATGCGATGCTTCCCCTACTTCCCCTACTTCTCGGCGACCCAACGACACCGCGCAGAACCGCCCGACGGTCGCGTTTATGACGCCTCGGTTCGTAGCTCGGTTCCACCCAAGCAGCATCCGAACGAGCGTGTGTGTTGCCGTGAGGTTGCAATGAACAACAGCCTGGCTCGCAGCGCGCATGGCGGTACAGTAGCATTGCATAATGCAACGCGTGCTATCATGTATGTTACGAGACGTTATCCACGGGATGCTTTGGCGCAGCGTACTAGCTCCCTGGATGAAACGCTTCGCATACTGTTGACGAGGCTCATACCGTAAAGCGTGCAGACCTTCAATGGAAAGCCTGGTATTCGGCATTCCGGTCCGACAGTGGCCAAACAACACATCTGATTGCTAAAACATGCTACGACCGTCCATGGATCTGTGAACTGATAATAGTTTTACATGGTGCCAATACACGACAGCACGACCCGTCTGCAGAGGAGGGCCAGCCAAGAAACGAGGCGAATACATACATAGCCGATCGTCATACAACAGCCACAATACACCGAAAACGCGAAAGCAAGAAATAAATTACAAGCGGGGGCAGGTCGCACCCGATGTCGTTCAGAATATAATAAAGGGAGAGAAGGAAAGCAGAGTCCTACTTGCCCTGGAAACTTTGCATGATCGTCCGTAAACCAAAGCGATGACTCGGAGGAGGAGATCTAGATGCGCGGCCCTTGATGGGAGAAGGATGCCAGTTGTCAAAGGTGGAAAAGCCCATTCTACTGAGTTTCTGAAAGCTACGCGACGCATCCCGTTCGCGGCCCCGCCGAGCGGACGCTGAATCGTAACTCGGTGCTGTCGAGACACGGGACAAGGGAATGTCCGAGTGGAAACCAGGGGCGAGCTCCGGGTCAACATCAGGCGTACGTGAATGCGGGGAATTGTGCGTCGAATCTCCGGGTGAACTGGACCCGAAGCCCGGGGAGTCATCGTAGGTCGCCGCCCAGGTGGACTGACGCAAATGGTCAGATTGCTGTTCTTGTGATGCTCTCCCGGCTGTAGAAGCTGAAGAACATGTTAAATCGTTGATGATGCCTAAAGCGGCAAACTCACCAGTACGGCCGGAGTGTGCCAGTGGGTACGTATGGGAGGGTTTGGTTGCCGACAGAAGAGATACGCCACCAGTGGAATGTCCGACATCGGGGTCGTGGTCCGCAGCACCCTGTTCCTTAAGGCGCCTCTCGATGGCTAGACTCTCTCCGTAGGCAGCAAGCTTTGCACTGAGAGGAGTCCTACCCGTCTCAGAGTCTTTCTGCACGTTTTGTTCCAGATATTGCTCCATGTTCAAGATGGACTGTTGGGTGCGCTGGACGAGCTCCTCCGCCTGTGCACGTGAAGAGATGGCAGAGATGTCGATGTCGAATGGGAAGTGCAGCCGACGGGGACGTTGTGTGTCTTCGGCCTCGGTCTCAGATTCGCCAAGTTCCGGTCGAATGCGCGGGCTGCCGGGTAGGTGGGGCGTGCTGGGGGTGGCAATGCTCCATGCAGCATCGCTCGAACTCGACTGCGGATGGGTGGAAGCAGTGGCGGTCGTGCTGGCGCTACTAACCGAGTCCCCGCGCAACCTGCTCTCAGCCAAGACGTCTTCGGTGGGCGGGGGAACATTGATGCTGAAAGGGAGGTGGGAACTGGCCGATGAGAGGTCCCGGGTAGGATGCAATTCAGGGTTTCTCAAGGGAATCCCGTATTCTTCTTCGGGATCGTCATCGTGATCGAGTATGACATTCACAAAGACGGGGGGAACGGTGTGTGGTACGACCGGAGACTCCTCGATGGTGTCTGGGATCCTGTCACGCTCGTCATCATGTTGGGCGCCTGGCGCAAAGCCGAGGGAACGCATCCTGCTTTCCAATTGGACGCGGGAACCAGGACTTCTTGCGCGTCCTGGGTAAGGGGTGGATTCCGAAACAGACCTTTCGAAGCGGATATTCCGAGGAAGGGATCCGGGTTGCGAGATCGATCCGTGGCCAGAGTGGGAGCGATGGTGCATGCGTAGGATGCCGGACTTGACAGGTGTGCCAGAAATAGAGGCGGAGCCATCTGCACTAGCTGAATCCTCATCAGGAACGGGTACAGTGGTGCCTGAGACGGAGGGGTTACGTGGGCGCTCAGCAGTGAGCACACTGTGGATGTCTGCCGGATGAAGTGGATATGCTTTGACATTGGAGAGGGAGACGCTACTTTCCAATCTGCGGGGTGGATAACGGGGATGAGAGGCGTCGCGGGGAGAGGGCGAGAGCGGGATCGGGATCGGGATGCCGCGGGGAGAAACAGGAGGGGTGTTCGGTGGCTGTGCATGGGGAATGGGGACAGGACGTGAGGGAGAGGAGGATGGAGCGGGGGAGTCTGAAGGGGAGGCAACGCTGGAGCTGGAGCCATCGCCGTTTGGTTTCCTGAAAAGGCTGAGGAGGGATAGTTTGGACTGTAGTCTGCGAGAGTCGGCGCCGGTACCGGCTGATCTGGGCCGGGCAGAGCGGGAGACGAAGGACGGTTTGATGGATGACTCATCCAGGGCTTGTGGCAGGGAAGGGCGGCGCACAGACGGCAGTGGGACGGTCTGGGTGGGGGGAGAGAGAGAGCTTTCGCCCGGGCGAGGGTCTTGGGCAAGATATGGACGGTCAGGGCGAGCTGGGGACGGCTTGGCTTCTGGGTCGGATGCACCGGCGCTGGCGAGAGTGTGGTCGACGGAGCGCTTGAAGTGCAGGTGCTTTCGCAAGGTAGCCTCTAGGTTTTCTACCGTGCAGGAGGAGGCGGTGCGGTGCTGAAAGGGAGAGGCAGAGGGGGGGGCGGATGGCCTGACGGACGAGGAGGCCTGTGCAAGCAGGTCTGCACACTCGATCCAGCCATTTTGGCGAGCGATAAGCTCGGGGGTGATGCCGTGCTTGTCGGCGCGATCGGGGGCTGCGCCGCGGGAGAGGAGGGTGCGGACGACGGGGAGATGGCCGTTGGCGGCGGCAAAGTGGAGGGGAGTGGAGCCTGATGTGCCGACGATGGGCGCGGTTGCGTCGCGATTGCGGTCAGAGTAGCGCCTGGGGAGTCTGGGGCGGGTGAGCGGGAGGACGGATGGGAGAGGAAGGACGGACCGTGGGGCGTTGACGTCTGCGCCCGAGTCGATGAGGAAGTTGACGACGAGGACGTTGCCGCCTGCGGAGGCGGCGTGGAGGGGGAGGACACCGTCGAGGACGGCGTTGGGGGGCTGGCCATGGGAAATGGCGTACTGGACGAGGCCGATGTCGCCCGAGGCGGAGGCGGAGTGGAGGCCGAGGTGGGGGACTGCGGCGGGGGTCAGCGGTGCGGGCCGGGAAGCGGAGGGGAGACAGACAGTCGGTCGAGACCTTGTACTTGGCCTCTACTCGCTGGTTGCGCGTCGGCGGTGGCATGCCTGCACCTGCACCCGTCGCATTCCACGAAAAAGAAACAGGTGCAAGGATGACTAATCATCTACCCCTCCCCAGCCACCCCCGGTACCGCCCCGGCGGCGTGTCCCCATCGCTCGACGAGTCCGACTCCTCCTGCACAGATCGCCCCGACGGCGGCGGAATCACAACCGGCGTCTCCCCCAGTCCGCCGTGGTACGACCCCATCGTCACACCAGCTCCCGTGTAACCCGTCCCCGCGCCCCCAAGCGGCGTCGTCGCCACGAAGCCCGGTGGGAGCACGCCATCGGGCAGATCCATCGCGATCGTGCTCTCCCCCACCGCCCCCTGGCCCGGCAGCGGGACCGGCCGGTCCGCATCCGCTGGACTCAGCAGGTGCGGCCGCGTCACCGACGTGGCCGCAGAGTAGCTCGATGCTGGCCGCGACTAATCACAACATCAGTTTCCCAGCCCCCATCATGCCTCAACCACTTGCCGGCGGTTGAACAGTAATGTTCACTGTGCCCAATGACGACGCGCTTCCTGGCCGCGAGAGTCTCTTCTGTTCCACAGAAAGCATCCCCGAACCGGATCTACTCCTCAAACTCGCCATCTCCGCAGCGTTCAACGCCGCAGGCATCGACACGTGCACGAAGCCAGACTTTAATGTGTGATTCTCAGCATGTCTCCTTCTTCCATCGCAATCATTCCCATACCTCGTCCACGCGGTCCTCTCCTGCTTGCTTCAAGCTCCGACTCGACGGCGTACTCGCCTCCTGCAAACTGGCCACCTCCGGAATGGCACTAAGCCCGCTTGAACGCTGGCCCCGCCCAGGCACGTACTCTGGCGCATTCAGGATGTCCAGCTCAGACGTTCGGGTAGAAGAACCCACGCTCTCCCCTGATGACCGTCGTCGTACCTTGCGGTGCTGTCGTTCTCCCCCAAGTTCGTATAGTGTATTCCCAGGGGAACGTGGCTCGGGAACCATCAAAACGGGTACACCACCAGGCACAGGTACAGGTGGAGTACGTGGCGAAGGTGAGCCTGACTCCGACGGTGATTGGGCGCCTGGCGTCGCAGGAGGTCGTACGAGTTCATGGGGTGCTGGCAGTCGAATTACGTTAGAACCATCCGTCTCGGGAATAAATCCGTCCGGTGGGATTTCCGCATGCGCCTGAGCGGGAGAGTACATCGTCGTTCGTGCAGACGATGTCCGCCCACCACCCGTGCGAGAGTACCGCGGAATCTCGCTCGAGGATGAAGAGGGAGACCGGGTCGAGTCACCAGACGGAGGGAACCGAGTCGTTGCCCCGGCGTACGGTGGGCCATGTTCGGGAGGGAGCTCTGACTCCCCTCGCGACCTCCGCATCTCGGATTCGGAGGGAGGTGAGAAGTACCTTTCCATCACCCTGTCAGCTGTCGAGCGTCCGTTGATATACCCTTGGTTGCGACCCTGCAGATATCCAATGTCTTTGCCCATCTCGAGGCCCTCCTGGAGTCCCTGTTTCCGACCCTCTTCCATAGCCATCTCAACCATCTTTTCCTCGTTCTGCTTCCTCAACCTTCTCCGTAATTGGGATGCTTCTTCTTCGGCCTCTCGTCTCCGCGCTTCCACATCCTTGAGGATATTCTGCGCCTTGAATATCTCCTTCTGCGCCTCCTCCAAGGCAGTCTTGTAGAGCTTAAGCTCTTCCCTCAGCCTGGCGGCGTCCGCTTGAGCAGTGTGACGCGCATCATTGGCTTCCTTGAACCGTATCAGAGCTTCCTTGACTTTGCGCTCCGCCGTATCGGCGCGGTCCTGCTCGTACACGAGCTGTGAGGTGTTCAAGGTGAGCTGCTGTTCGAGGTCGCGCGTCGTCTCTTGTTCCTCTGCAAGCATGCGCATGAGCTCCTTTGCGCTCGGTGCCGCATTGCGCGGGCGCTCTCGAGACGATCGTGATGAAGAAGTTCTGGATGACGAGGAGCGCGTGTTGGAGGGCAGGGGAGAAGGAGGCAACACCTTGTCGTAGCTGCCGTAGTCATAGTCAGGTGCTGCCTTGTGAAACGGCGGGGGGCTCGACATGCTAGAACCACTCATGAGACGCGATGTAGCCAGTGGCAGTGAGGAGATAGCAAGTGTTGGGTGCAATGGCGAATCCGAAAGGTCCACAGCAACAGGAGTTAAAGCGTGCGAGGTGATAGAAGCGACACAGCTTGACCCGCAAGATGAGCTGAAGTTCAAGATGAGAACCTTGCTTTAGTAGCCAAACGACCTTGAAATTCGACTCATGAACGGTTGTTGGCCGTGTTTGTCTAGCTGGGGTGCGCAAATATTTGATCGCGACTCAGCAGGCACAATAAGGAAACTCGAATGGGGACCCCGAGGCTACCTGAGCGTATTACGCCCGATTTAGAAGGTCGAACAGAGTTTACGGGGTCCTGAACATGCTTCTTGTTCACTCACACCCATCATAGGATGTGAACAATGTTCTGGACGTGGATGTTCTCTTGCTACCAACGACTCCAGAATGTCAGTGTTTTCTCAGCTCCGACCTTGCCAGTTATTTTGGCACAATGTCGCCATACTCGACTGATATGACAACTACGACCCCAGCGCTGAAGTTTTTTTCTCAACAAGCACTTTACTTCCTTCTCCTGCGCCTCCGGCCCAGAGTTGTCTGGTCTTCAACGTAGTACTAACTCATTTCTAGGGCGCCATTGACTCGTTTGGCTCCATCACGCCTCCAGGTCAGCCATGGGTCACGATGTGAAACTCCCTACTCTCGAGCGTCTAGGCGTTGATGATGTTGGTGACGTCAGCGTCGGCACGGTCGCAGCAGGTTGGTTCGCCGCGTTCTCTAAAGCAGTTCGGGAGCACGATGTATTGGCCATCACGGCCCTCTTCACCGACGACGGCAACTGGAAGGACATCCTTGCACTCACTTGGGACCTCCGTACCCTCGTAGGTAAAGAGGCTGTCGCGCGAATGCTCCATGCACGTCTGGCCCCATCGGCTCTGACCACTCTACACCTCCATCGCGATGTGCTCCGAGCACCGGCGTTGCAGAGACCTTGGCCAGACCTTGTTTTCCTCCGTCTCTATTTCGGGTTTGAGACGGCCGTCGGTCAGGGAACCGGAATCGCGTACCTAGTCCCTCTCCCGAAGGGAGGCTGGAAGGCCTATTCGCTCTTCACGTGTCTCGAGGGCCTGACGGCGTTCCCAGAGAAGGTGCGCTTTTCACTGTGCCCTGTCCTTGCTCTCAATCACCACGCCATCAGATCGGGACGCTGCGTGATTCCGTGCCCAATCGTGGAACTTGGCCTGAGGATCGAAGCCGAGAGCTCGAATTTCCAAACAATGATCCCACCGTCGTGATCCTCGGCGCAGGACACACCGGACTCGAGATCGCAGCGCGACTCAAGTATCTTGGCGTACGAACCCTCGTCATTGACAAGAACGCCCGCGTCGGCGATACGGTGAGCGTTGCTTGCTGGTTGCCACGTTTGGAACAAGGACCCATACGATTGGGTTAGTGGAGACATAGATACAAGTCCTTGTGCCTTCATGGGACAACCTGTACGCTGCGCATTCCCTCGTGCATCGCATCCGTGGAGCTGATGGCCTCACATTATAGGGTACAATCAGACCCCCTATTTACCGTAAGTTTCGGAAATGACCGCATGGAACCTGCCGTACTACCTTTCGACCCCGCTGAACAAGATTCCCTTGCACATGGCCGACGTACATGCCGGCAGTGAAGGTGACTCGGGAACACCTCTCTCGTACTGTCTGACGCCGAACCCGCAATTCCAGCTCGCCGATTGGCTAGAATCCTATGCTCATTTCCTCGAACTGAACGTGTGGACATCGAGCACCATCACAAAGACCGTGTGGAACGACACGTCGAAAGCCTGGACTGTCTACATCAGCAAAGGCGCTTCTGAGGAACGCGTTCTGACGGCACGCCATCTCATCTTTGCTACAGGATACGGGGGTCACCCCGTATTGCCCCATATTCCCGGCAGGGTGCGCCCCGTGTGCCCATGACGTGTCGCAGACCTCTGATTATGTTCTTTTGTTGCCTGGTCCCCAACAGGAAACGTTTAGGGGGACCGTCACCCACTCGGCAAACTTTACGCGTGCAGCCGATTATGCCGGCAACAAGGCAGTCGTTGTTGGCGCGTGCAATTCAGGTCAGACCTATCCCGGCGTGGTCGGTCGGCATCCACCGTCTCACGGCGTCGTTTCGCAGGGCACGACATCTCTCAGGACTTTTTGGACCACGGCATCGACGTGACCATGTGTGCCCCCTTCGTGGTTCAGTGTCGTCTCACGTCGTGAACGTCATGACAGGTACCAGCGGTCGTCCAACTATGTCGTTTCCCAAAAAGCGGCGAGCAAGCTGCTTGGTGGTAAGGTCTCGCCGCGTTCCGCGACTTTACTTACGGATGCCGTTTGTCCCCACCAGAGGACTTTCGAGAGGGTTTCCCCACAGACCTTGCGGACATCAACAACGCGTCGTGGCCAGGTCTGGTCGCGCGGCTATTCCAGCAGCGCAAGGTGGCCGAGGTAGTCGCAACCGTAGACAAGTACGAGCCAGTGTCACGCAATTAACCTCGTCCTGACGCGCGTGTCAGAGAGCTGTACGATGGCCTCGCCAAGGCGGGCTTCAAGACCAGCCTTGGACCGCACAATGCGGGCATCGTACCCCTGCTCTATGGACGCGCCGGAGGCTTTCACCTCGGTAAGGTGTGGCGGATGGCCCGATCAGGATGGCCGTCTTATTTTTATGTCGCAGACACGCGAACAGGCAAGCACATTGTCAACGGGGACATCAAACTGAAACAAGGCAGCGCCATCGAACGCTTCACCGAAACGGGTCTCAAGTTTGCGGACGGGACGGCACTCGAAGCGGACATTGTGGTGTTCGCGACGGGGTAGGCGTTTCAAGTGGTTCATCGTGCCTTGCGCGCACCCACATCAGCCCGGCAGGTTCGGGGATCACCGCGACGTCATGAGGGATATTTGTGGACCAGACGTGGCTGCGAAAGTAGGACAGATTTGGGGGGTCGACGAAGACGGTCAGTTGATGGGTGCGTGGCGAGACTGCGGGCACGCGGGCTTGTGGTTTGCGATGGGTGAGCGCTGTTCTAGCCGGGTATGGCACGCGCTCATCGGCGGGTAGGGACTCTGTCCATGTCCAGGTTCCACAGTGCCCATCTTGCGATGCGTGCGTGACCGTTTCGATGCTTCCGGTATGCAGTGCACTGACTACTGATGCCAGAAATTAAAGCCATCGAAGAAGGAATGTTGAAGAGATCTGATGTGGCATTTTGATGTTCTGTTGGATCAAGTATAAATGCATGTTCGTCACGGTTGATGGAACCCAGTGCCGTATCATACAGTCCATCAAAACCTGCAACGCTCACGGTCCGCCACCTGATTTCGTTGGGTAGACGACGCGTCAATAGCGGCTAGTTCAGGCTGAACAATTAACAGCTCAAATTTATGTGCATCATCTTGATCCGCAACACATACATAGTACGGCAAGACTACACGTGTATTTACAATCCGCTACGCCGCATCAGTCTTCTGGGTTTGTTGTGGTTCCGGCCTTGTCTGGGAGGGTTGTGGCCATCAACATCGGCAAAATGATCAGCTTCTCCTTGTCCCACTGGCGGTTGATGTCACGACACTTGAGGTCTAGCCAAACGGAACGTGAGACCGACTTACGACGTTCTCGGACCAGTAGAGATCCCGCTCGACCAGTTTCCTGACGTCCTCGATGGAGTCGGCGTCGTAGAGTAGAACCGAGCCAACGAACCTCTTGTTCGCAAGAGATGCGTCTTGGCTCTCCGGGGTAATCAGCCCGCCCGCCACTTCTGTGAAGATGAGGGCCAAGATAGGTTAGCGTGGAGGTAAGACAGCCGTCTCACGCCCTAAAGGGCGAGGCTGTACACGCACTGAGGACGCCTTGGTGGATCAGTTTGTTGGCCGTCGCAAAGTGCTTCGGCCGAACTGCCATTCTCCGCGCGAGCGCGCCGTCGTCGGTGTAGTCCGGCGCCCAGACCAGGTAGGCGTGGCCTCTGGGCACAGACGCGCTAAAATGCCGCGTCGCGCTGGGTCGGGACAGGACGGACAAGGATCTGGGGAAGCCGTGGAGGACCATGGACGATGACAGGCATGGAGGGCGCACAGCTTTTCGCTTGTCCGCCGGCAGCGCACGCTCGCCTCCACGGACGGCATGGGAATCTGCACCAAAAACGACACCTGCCCGATTCGGACCTGGCCATGCTTGGTCAGCCGGGACGGCGATCCGTCTTATCTCCCCCTCGCTGGTCGTTCACACCGCGAGGCCTGGAGCACGGCGGTAAAGTTCCCAAAATTGAAAAAAGAAAAAAAACAATGTCGCAGTTGCGCCCGCCAACGTTCACACCCGCACCACCACCTCGCCTAGAAACTATGGCGACCGACCAGGCCCAGAAGCTGACTCACTTCATCCTGTGGGCTCCAGATTACGCGGACGCGCTGGAGCGACGACTCGCCGTGCGCCCGAGCCACCTCGAACGCGTACACCAGCTGACCCAAGAGGGCATCCTTCGTAAGCGCCACTGCGAGAAAAACCAAAAAACACCATCGACTGATGGGGGCGCAATGCCACATTGTACCACAGGCGTCGGAGGCGGCCTTCTCTCCGCGGATCACCAGATGTGCGGTTCCTGCCTCATCATCGAGGCGCCCAGTCTGGAGGACGCACGCAGGGTCGTCGAGGAGGACATCTATTACAAGACCGGCGTGGTAAGTCCGCCCCCCCACCCCCATCTCGCACGTGGGCGCAAACCTTGCCATTTAATTCATGGCGATGCCAGTGGGACAGGGAAAAACTTCAAATCCTGCCGATCATGTTGGCAACCCCACTGCCGCCTCCTTCCGCTTAGATACCCCTATGTGCAATCAGAAATACAATGCTCCCGTTTTGGCCGCTTGATCGTAACGCTGTCGTGAGCAAAGCAAGATCGCAGATGGGTGACGCGATCTCGTCCAGGATTCCATGCCCGACTTGCGCAGCACGCCAGCATGCAGGATCGAATCCGGCGGGGGAAAAGCGTTAGATGGGAGAACACGTTGTTCGGGCATCACGCCCTGTTCTCTTATCAGACACGTTTTTTGAGCCCTAGATTCGGACCTAGGCATCGCGCCAACTCGTCGCCCTGAGGCTGTCCGGAGCATACCCACACCGCGCTGAACCAGTTCGGGTGTCCGGTGACTGGATGGACGTTGTCATGACCTGCCGAGCCGTGGCGACCGCGTCGCAGCACGCAGCACGCAGCGCAACCGTCGTCGATTCTTCCGAGGAAGTAAGCTATATTAGCAAGCGAAAGAGATAAGCCTTCGCGGAGCTCGTGCATCGCGCAGACGATCCGAGCACTCTTCCAGCAGCGTAATGGCAACACCAGGTAGCCTTTATTACGATAAATAGCAACGATCCTAGTTAAACTATACATGACGTTGAATACACAAATTATATGCTTGAGCCAGTGATTTGCATATCGAGATGTAAAAGCCGCGGAAACGAATTGCATAGTTTAAGTAAACGGATTCCGCAGTGCGCATAGCGCAAAGCCATCAGATGGACACGATCGGAACGGAACTATCACAGGTCGCATGAGCGGGTTCTAGAAGTCGGTAGCGGAAGAACTTGACGCTGGGGCAGCGCCACTGCAGGTCCTCTCGTGACGAGAGACCACGTCAGGGCGGCTAAACTGTTTGGAGCAAAAGCGACAATTTGCTGCAGCGAGGAGATGCCTGGAGACGATGTGGCGCGGAATGTTCATGCGCTGCATGACCTGTCCGCAATTCTCCCACTGGCACTCCACTGTGTCCCGCTCGTGCCCGACAAAGTGGTGGCACACACGTAGGTGCTCCCCCATTTCGCGGTTCTTGCCTGGGGCGCCGCCATCGCAGCGTGGGCCGCTCAGCCAGCGACATAGGTGGTAGTGGAATGGTGGGTCCGATGAGATGGAGCATTCTGGCGCGGCGGGTGGCATTGGTGGCTGCTGTGTACTATGGGGTCCGTAGTGTCCCCCAAAATCTAGGGCGGTGCCTACGGCTTGGTGCGTGGGCACGATGGAGTCGTCTGCAGCGACTAGGTACCCGCTGTTGGCTGCAGGATAATAGCCTGGGAATTGCTCAGGAGGGTGCCAGTTACGCATGGGGGATGGAGGATGGTAGTTGCTGTAATATTCCTGTAGGTGACGTTGAACGGTGAGCAACCTCCAGTATCGGCAGCGACAAGATTTACCGCTGCCATGTGGTCCATGAGCTGGAATGCTTGGATATGCTTACCAGGAGCCATCGTTAGCTCCATGACAGTACTGAGCAAAATCAAATTAGCAAGGGGGACGAAATCAATGTGAGTGGACAAACGGAGTGGGGGATGCTTGTTCGCCAATGCTGTTTGGATCGGGAGGGAGAAGGCAGGAAATGTACCCTAACGGACTGCTGTGGTTGAGTCACCAAATATCGCAACCTTTATAGAGACTCGAGCGCACCGATTAACACTTTCCACCCCCCCGCTTAAATTACTACACAGCAAGTCGTCGGGGCTGTTCTCAGTTCCCAGCATAATTGGTTCAGCCATTCTAACGCAAAGTGATGTAGTTGGACAATCAAACGACAAATACGAAATTCTTGTTGCGCTAGAGGCAATACGCCAGTGGTTATTGAGAGCTATGATATGAGTAGGGGGTGTGGTAGGGGGGGAGGGAGGCTGGACCTATCGCACTCGTGAGCAAAGACGAGGTCGCCAGAGTGAAAGGTCAAAAAACAAGAAAAGGCTGGCGCCTTTTAAACCTTGGGCGGGTGGCAAGTAAAGTTGAGTTGGCGCGCGGCGTCTTCCCCACACACCCCATTTCCATTTCGAAAGGCGGTTCATCATCATCAACACGAGGCATTGACCGTATACCCAGATCTCGGACGGATGAATCCGCATCACATCGTCAGGAACGGGATTTGTGCGGCGGGATACCAAACCATGAACGGCGGTGGGGGTTTCGCAACCACGCAAGGGTCCGCTTGTAAGCGATCTCGCGCAGAGATTTTCCACCCGGCCGACGCGCGATTGGCCCTTTGAATGTTTGCCACAAGTGAGCAAGCACAGGAAGCAGAAACGTCCAGAATAGAAGCTCTGAGGCGGGGGCTGTGGGTTGCCGAACGTTCGAACAGAATCGTCTGGAGGGGTTGGGTAGAATATTCGTCTAGAATCCGGCGAACAAGCCGGCTGGTCTTATTCACCCCAATGATGTTGTAGTCTGAGCAATGAAAGTTGCACCCGCGTCGAATATTGGGCAATTCCTGGCAACAGTTCACGTATCATCAAAACAGGTCGAAATGACGAGAAGGACACCATAACCAAGACATCTCCATGAATATTATAAGAGACAATCATGTCGAAGCGGCACTGATCGGAGTAGAATATCGAATGAAGGAAGACCGTGGGGGACTAAACAAAGAAAGACGGAGACTCTACCACAGTCAAGAGATCGATTTGGGGATGAATGTTTACTGCATGATGATGGAATCCTATCCATTCGTTGTACTTTATCAAGTTCTCCAGCTTGTCGATGATGCACTGTGGGGATGGCGCAGGATGGAGGGTAACGTGGGAAGGCTCGTGGGCGAGGCTACAGCACCAGAGATTAAATATATACCCCACGGCCAGCGCCGTAATCAACCAAAACCGCAACGAATGAATTATAAAATGTACTGGACATCGAGTTGTTCCCAGCAGGGAGACACTTTATGGGGCCACACCAAGATCCGACAACGGCAAATCGAAGCAGCTCAGCATCGTGACGGACGGCAGCCATAAAGAGCACTCGTCCCTGTTGAGGGGCTACCACTGCATTGAATGTCCCAGGTCTGTCAGACTGTCATGCCATCAGGGCAGCAGATAAGGAGGTAAAAGTACCACCCTGGCTCAATGACGGCTGATGGCCTGGCTGAAGAATAGAAAGGCCTCCAAGTTCCAGCGAGCCAATTTCCGCCGCTCGAATCATGTAGGTACATAGTACCCGGCGGCCACCGCGCTGACGAGACGCGGTCACCTGAACTTGCGGTTATGTCACTACCTGCCTCTTGGCAGGGGACGAGGGAGCGTCATTTCAAACCAATAATGGCAAGATTAAACTCATGACAATTCAATAACACCATGTAGGCCCTGCATCATGCCTCTGCATTGGCATGGTCTAGATCGGTCCCGATGATGATACGAACAACTTGGATCGTGGTTAAACTGAAGGGTCCATCTGTAATTTCACTCGATAAAGAACAATGATCCGTAATCCATCAGGACCTCTGAACCTGCTTCCATGTCTCGAACTGGTGATTTGCTCAGGCCTTTGATAGTGTGCTCGGGAAGCAACTCACGAGCGAATATGCCTATCCGGTGGTCCCCGTTGACCAGCCGAACTGCGCTGAAATTAGCTCACGGCGAAATAAAATAGAACGAATGTACCCCGGGCCAGACTATTTACTCGTCTACTCCGTTCTGAATCAGAGTGGTCAATAAATCTGGAGATATTGCCTGCATAGGTCGCATCTAAAGAAAACGTGTTGTCCAAACTGAAAACATAACATCGGTTACGATGTGTAGCAAGATCCCTGTGCGATGATAACAATTGGATTGGAATAATCACAGTAATCGAGACTCACGCTCGGCTCTCGACCGTGGCTTCATAAATTAGCTCCCCAACATATTCTACCGATATCATACAGCATGGCATGGGCGGCTGCGTGACACGTATTGCTGGGAATGCGGCGCACCTGTTATCAGGTCACCTGCTTTTGCCGCTTCGGTCAGGAATGCTCCCAATCCCCAGCCACTTTTTTTGACCTCTAGTGCCTGTCGTACGTGAGCATAACCTACATATATTGAGTCATCAGAAGACGCAAACCTTCCAAGTTCCACGCTGTAGTTGGGAATTGCGGCAGGGAGTGTCATCGGCTAGAATCCCGAGGGAAACAGGTTTTGGTCCCAAAATTATGTGGGCTTACCTCTGCAAATCGGACGGCCATCAATATGGACTGCATGAAGTGTCTACTGCACGCCAGGATCACTCACATGCATGTACAGTTCGTACACAGTTCTGGGTCGCATTCCCGGAACGCCTCGACACAGGGACACCGCTCAGTCGCACAGCTCCACTTTGACTTAGTCTTAGAACACCGACAACCTCGCCACCGGCGACTGCCTGTGCAATCTGAGTGTTCTGAAATCGGAAAAAATCGGCAGCATACATTCCGAGGAACAACGGCAGTTTCGTTGACAATGCGATTCATTTTTGAAACACGGACAGAAAGAAGAGCTACAGGGGCCAGTGTGGTAGCAAGGATCGTTGCTAGCACAGAGCAGTAAGTAAGGTGATGAGAGACCAGAAGAACATACGGAGTAAATTGCGTTGCAATATGATCTAAAGCGTTAGGTCAGAGCTATAAGAAGTAACGCGAGGTTGATGTATGCACCTTTGAATCTGAGTATACGCCGTTGGCTTCTAACGTTGGCAGGTCGAGCATTACTCAGATTTCTCGAGTGTAGTAACTCCCGGTAGTGGAACACCTAGTTTTGTTTTAACTTACTTCCGGTCTTCAAAGGGGTAAAATCACCTCAGAACAAGGTTTGAGACATAATTCTGCAAGAACGCATGGAGTCGCATTTGGTGATATTTCGGAGATAACTTTAAAGACGTCAAGGTCAGCTTCATCCCAAGAGGGTTCAGCCTAACAGAAGAGAGAGATGGCGTCAGCGCCCGCAAGCGACGAAACAGTGAACAAACCACTTTTATTTTGTTGATAAAACATTGGTTTCGACAAGGGCTAGTTACCTCGTCGGGTACATACGACGACAGTGGCCGTAACCTCGGAGGCATAGGGTTAGATTCGACTATACATGACCTATGATGGGTGAAATGCGTGCATGCAATGTTCAGCAATGTTGCGCACCGTGAACACTGCAAAGTGGTTCCACACAACTTAGGTTCGGACAGAAGAATGAGTTCAACGTCCTAAGTCGGGCATAAAAGTGGGAGCCTTCTGGCCGCGATGCACGCGGAAAAGTGTAAGACAACGGAATCGTATTTCCGGACCAATCAAGTCGGTCGCTTTGCACGTATTCAGCACAAGATGAAGACGAGTTAACTTACTCACCGTCTGTGGGCAGTAGAGAGTACACCGGATTTGCCGAGCAGCGAGCCTAAGTTGAGCGGCAGGGCATTACATCGTTCGAATTCTTCATAAGTAAGACCATGTTGCACTAGCAGTCTATAGACTGCCTCGGATACGATGATCTCCACTGCAGAATTGTTATGGCACCCTGTCCAACGATCGTGCAGTTCGTCTCACAGTCGGGGTTAAAAGCATTTTTCCACGAGAATGACCCATAGTGATGCGTGTGGGTAATTTGTTTGAAAGAGGGATCATCTGTATACGGAATAAAAGCCATATTGTCGCTATCGTCGCCCTTGAAGACGTTGCGATGCAATGGAGAACATGATTCGTATAATGGATGGGGTTCCACGTCTGCAGAAAAGTGGATAACCTGTAAATTCACAGATGATGTTTCGACGACCGTTCCGTCCGGTGAGTATATTTCTTGAGTGACTAGTGCAGTTGAGGAACCTGCCCCTAAAACAACACAACGAGAGTCAAGCAATGAATCTCCGAGAGTGGGTGTCACGCAAGCCGGACGGGGGGAGTGAAAACCAGGGTGCGTTCGTGGCTGCCAAGTGAATGGAGGAGTAAGCGAGGTTAAAACTTGGCGGCAATATGCAACATTCCACAGTGTAAATTCTGTTTGAACTTGTAAGAAGACTTTTCGAATAAGCTCGGATGTCGGCGAATCTCGTTCGGACACGCTATCCTCCATTGTAAGTATCAGTGAAAGAATAGCCAGTCGAATTTGGATATCGCAGTATACCAGTACCGATCGGATCACGTGCAAACATGAACACTGCCACAGTGTCTTCCCAAAATGACAAATGACAAAGCAACGGCATACTCGTTCATCCCATGGCTTCGTCCGGTGCGTTCAGTTTGCTAGAGCCGATTTTTCTATGAACTTACAATGTGACTTGCAGCCGCAGGAAAGCTTTCTCGGGAGGAATTTCGTCGCCAGAAGGACCTCGATGCTGCGCGTAAGGCTGGTACCGCGCCTGCCGCACTCGATGAGGAAGGAAAGCCCATTAACCCACACATTCCTCGTACGTTGTCACACGTGTTTCTTGTCGTGCTTATAATACCGTCGATTACAGAATATATCTCTCAAGCACCATGGTATCTCGACACCGGTGCCCCGTCACTAAGCCATCAGCGTCGCCCAGCGGATGATCGCACCTCCAACAAACTCGACAAGTGGTATGACCGTGGCGTTCATACTGGTCCTGTAGCCAAGAAGTACCGCAAAGGCGCATGCGAGAACTGTGGAGCCATGACGCATAAGAGGCAGGATTGTCTGGAGCGTCCTCGGAAAAAGGGCGCCAAGTTCACGAACAAGGACATCCAAGCAGACGAAATAATACAAGAAGTCGCCACTGACTATGACGCGAAGCGAGATCGGTGGAATGGATATGATCCTGCGGAACATAAAAGGATTTACGAGGAGTACGAAGCTGTCGAGGCTGCTCGCAAGAAACTGCGTGAAGAGGAAATTGATAACCAAACGACGACCGACTTGGCCGCTGTTCGGAAAGTGGCCAAAGCTGGAAAGGAGCAGAAAGCCGCCGACCCTGATTTTGGCTCAAGCGATGAGGAGGATGCGGACGATGACAAATACGCAGACGCAGCCGACGCAGTCGGGCAGAAACTCGATACGAAGACTCGGATCACCGTTCGAAATCTTCGTATACGAGAAGACACTGCGAAATATCTCATCAACTTGGATCCGGACAGTGCTTACTATGATCCCAAGACCCGTTCTATGCGTGATGCTCCTTTGGAGAATGTTGCTCCAGAAGATGTAGGTCACCCTTTTCCCCTCGTGGTGGTTCATGGCTTATCGGATTCAGGCCAAGTTCGCTGGAGAGAACTTTTTCCGGTACAGCGGGGAGGCACCGGAAGTCCAGAAACTTCAACTTTTTGCTTGGCAAGCTGCTCAGCGCGGAAACGATGTTCACTTGAATGCGGGTCCTACTCAAGGTCAATTCCTACATGAAGAATATAAGGATAAGAAGGAGAAACATAAGGAGTTGACCAAGGAATCCATCCTTGCGAAGTACGGCGGAGAGCAGTACCTTGATAGGGCTCCCAAAGAGATTATCGATGGTCAAACGGAAAATTATGTCGAGTATTCTCGAGCGGGTCAGATCATCAAAGGCAAGGAGCGTGCAAAGGCACGGTCGAAATACCCCGAAGATGGTAAGTCATGTTGTCGTGACAGGATGGCCCGGTACCGACTTGATATCCAGTTTACATCAATAATCACACTTCAGTGTGGGGCTCGTGGTACGATGCTGCCAGTGGCACATGGGGTTACGCATGTTGTCACTCAAGTGTGCATATATCGTACTGCGCTGGCGAGGCTGGCAAGGAGGCCACACATGCATCAACAGCCCAAGCCCTCCTTATTTCATCATCGAAATTGGCATCCGATCTCTCGATTCAAGAAACACCTGCGGAGTCGAGAGGGCGCATGGACCAGAACTATTCGAAAAAGCGTATGGGAGAAGGCGATGTCTCCCTAGACAAAGACCGTTTAGCCGAAGCTCTGAATGAAGAAAGGAAGCGGAAAGAGCGGGGAGGCGACGAGGAAGACCGGTTCAGCAAGAAGAAGAAGGGGACAGAAATCAGCAGTCACGACGTCACGGAGGAAGAGCTTGGTAAGCCCAATCCCACCCGTGTGTCTGCCTGAGGGATGCTGACGGCCGCGTGTCCACGCAGAGGCGTACCGGATGAACCGTCGCAATGCGGAAGATCCAATGGCCAACTACGTGGATACGGAGGGCCCTTCTTGATCGTCCGCATTTGTAGTTTGAATAGTGTACTGTTTTCGTGTTCGCTCCCGGTGCCGTCACGCCTAAAATGATTTGGTGCCGCTGTTTCCCACCCTGTCCGAAATAGGCGAACAATATCGAAACGGCTTGGCGCAGGCGGAGGTTATTCTCAACCTCTGTTCATGTTTTCTACAGCGGCTGCCCTCCTCATCGGGCTGGGCACACGCATTGCCCTTGACAAATTATTTGGTAATGCTGCGGACGGTCCCAGCATCCCCGACTCCATCGGCGACATCCTCCTCGTCGGTGTCATCCAGGGTGTTGCACTCTACTATACTCTCATGGAATTCCGCGACTTTGCATTCCTCGTTGGGTTTGCGATCGCTGCCCGTCTCGCATGGGAGTTCGCCATGTTCCAAGACGTGTCCAAGTGCGCCACAACGCTCCTCGGCGTCGCACTCGGCGTCCTCGTCACCGACGTCCTCTCCCAGCTGATCGAGGACGGCTACCTCTACGACCTCAACGGCTGGCGCGGGTCGGACGACACGGACAGCGACTACTCGGTTGTCGTCGAGACCAAGCGCCGCAAGCGGCTCGTCAAGTTCTCGTCCGCGACCGATCACTCGGCCGTGCCCCCGAGCAAGCCGGTGCGTCCGCCCAAACAGGACCCGGCGCGCAAGTGGCGCACCGAGTTGTCCATCCCGCCGTCGATCACGTCCTCGACCGAGGACACGATCGATCCACATCGGGTCATGGATCCGCTCGAGCGCGAGGTCGCCACGCTCCGCGCGCGCGCGTCCCTGGCGGACAGCGAGCGGAGGCGGTTCAAGGAGGAGAAAAAGTGGGCCGTGTCGCAGGGCAACATGGCGCGCGCGGCGCAGATGAACTGGCAGGTGAAGAGGTATACCGCGTTGACGCAGAGCTTCACAAAAGAGGCGGACACTCGGCTGCTGGAGGGTCAGTTTCTCTCCCGACCTGCGTCTTCGGAATGTTTCGGGAGTTGCTTATGGGGAGCTCAGTTACAGCGATAAAAGCCGCGCGACAGCAAGTCCAAAGCGAAGCACCGCTGCCTACGCTTCAAAGAGCCGAGCGCCTTCAAGTAGAGAGACACACCAACCATGCCCGGCAAGCTGCCGCCGGTACCAGCCAACAGTTTGTAGTTGAACGTGATACCACGGTCAATATCGAAACGACTCGACAACGAAGACAGAGTAGCTCCACTGGCAATCTCAAGTCAGCCATGCGAGGGGTGACACGATGATAACCATAATGCATTGTTATAACTTTTGAGATCTACTTATTATTCTTGAAAGACCTGCTTGGTATTGGTGTTGGTAACTTCACGAACAAATGACGTTGATCTTGTAACATTATACACCTGCTTTCGTGTTATCCTTCGGTGCTATAAATCAGTTAACAAAGAGATCGTTTAAAAATTGCGATTGCAATCAGCGTAGGGTTACAAGGGAAGTGCAAGAGTTTCAATTATGATAACGTTGCTTTGCATTACGCGCTAAGTTGAAAATATTACAACGGAAGGGAATGACATCGAAGAAGATCCAAGGGAAATCGAGACGTTCCCAATGTTGATCATCGGAACGGTTTGCCGTTTGTTTTCATGGATGTGCTGGAAGCGGATAATGACCCATTGGACTTTCCAGCTGTAGTGGGTCGGGGCTTCTTACTGGAGCTCGCTATATCAGATGACGCCCGGGGTGCAGCCTCCTTCATCACCATCTTCGCGTGGATCTCTTCGAGCTTTGACGCCTTGACTTTTTTAGGCCAGAACAACGTGACGAACCTGCACAAGAATCAGAGACTCCAACGACACGATTTGCGTATCCCACGTACGTCCAGAGATGCCGACGCCACCTTTCTCGGTCTTCACCTGCCGCTTGCTTAGATTGTAGCACGAGGTCGATTCGGCGGCCAATGGCAGCCAGAGAGTCTTTCAAGATGGCAACCTTGTCATCTCGAGGCATATCCTCTCCCGAGAGCTTCAGCTGTTTCTAGAGAGGGGTCGATATTTGTAGTTGATCAAAAGCGATACAAAACATACCAATTGCTTCTTCACTGGTCGGAGCTCCTCCTTTGTTGTGGCTTCGTCCATAGAGGGGCTAATCATCATTCATCAAAATCGAACAAACATTTCCAACACTAACGCGCACCACTCATCAGACGACTCAGAGTCCGTAAAGGTCGGGGTAGCTCGCCGTTTGCGTTTCCTGATCGAAGTATCCTCGACAGACGCAACAGCTTCGCTTTCGGCACGTCTCTTCCGACTACTAGTGGACGACGATGCTGCAGCTGTAGGAGGAGGGGTAGCCGAAGGTTTTAGCTGTCCTTTGTTCCGTAAGGAACTCTCATACGAACGCAACTTCTCGTCGTGTTCACGCAATATGCCTAGGAGGAAGTCGCCTCGTCGAACGAGGTGAATTGCATTCGGAATCGGCCGCGTCGAGGAATCTTCACCTTTTTTGCCCTCTTCAAGGAAGAATTTCCCTTGTAGACCGAGTCGCTCATCCTTGGCCATGGCCTCCCAATTGCCAAAGCCATAGGTGAATGCGCCAACAAGTAACATAGAGTCCTCCTGAGGGCCCCAGCGGCCGGACCAATTGAGAGTCGGTCTGATATTGTCGATAGGAATGGACCAATTGTACAGCTCCTCTGGTGCTATGTCGCCCAAAATATTGTTCAGAATACGGAGGTCGCGATATCGTGAGAGGACAGTTTCCGCATTGATATTGCCAACGTTGCGATATGTGACAAGAACTGCCTTGCTCTTCTGGGCATTGGTCAGTGTCTCTCCTGCAGCCACGCGAGTTCGCTTTTGCTGATTGTTCTCTTCGACAGCCTGACTGCAAAGTTCGATTATCTCATCCGAAACGTCAGTGATCATGGCCTTGTGCTTGTCGGTAAGTTTAGCTTCGTTGACCTTCGGGAGTCTCAATACTTGGATGAAAAATGAAGAGTTGGAACGTACGATGATGTCATAACGTTGTCGGATATCACCCCATCGTTGAAGGCTGCGGATGAGCACGCGAACGTCACGCTCCTTCAACTCCATCGCCTTCTGGCTAGCGGTTTTGCGCTGGGGTCCGGGGGCCCTGGGTTTCTTTGGAGCTTGGGAAGTGGAGGGCTGATCAACGTCCATGCCCTCGTATGAAACAGGGGCATGTGAGCGCTTGCGATCGCGCACTTCCTGGGTAGCCAATTCTTCTGTCCTTTTCCCCTCCTCTTCGCGATCAAATTTCTCCCGCTCCTCTAGGGGAATGATGTCCTCCCAGTTCATGTCATTTTTGACGTCGCTCACAGCAGCAAATTGAGCAAGGAAACCTTCGCCACCAAGCGAAGCTCCGTCGCCACCAGCCGCCATGGTTTCGTGGTCCTCTGCCCTGTTAAGGATATCATCGAGGTCCATCTCGTCGAGCTTCTGGTTCTGTTGCGAATCGTCCTTGTCGAACCTGTGGCTCCCACGTTAAAAATCATCAAGACGCTACATTTTTGTTACATACATCTTTTGGGCACCATATTTGAGAACAGCGGTGAGTTCATCCTTGCTCAAATTGTCCGGCTTGACGGAATCTTTGACTTTGTCACCTTTGGAGCTAAGGTGGGCCTGAGAGGTGTCCATTTGATTGATGACTGACGAAATATCATTCACATGGCAGCGGTGATAGAAATGTGGAGACCCACTGGCATACTCCAAAACCATTTTCTTCTTCGCTCGCTCTAGAACATCCTCTTCCATCGTGTCCTTACTCACGAAGCGGTAGACGCTGACATGCGATTTTTGCCCTATTCTGTGCGCACGTGCCATGGCTTGCAGATCGTTTTGTGGGTTCCAATCACTCTAAAAGGAGGTCAGGAGGGGCATAGGACAGAGTCTGGTTGGCTTACATCAAATATGATGACAGTATCGGCAGTCTCTAAGTTGATACCAAGGCCACCAGCACGTGTGGAGAGCAGGAATGCAAAGTCCGGAGATCCCGGGGCATTGAAATGTGCGATAGATTTTTTCCGTGCATCCGATGCGACCATGCCATCAAGTCGTTGGTGTTGATATCCACGCAGGCTCATATAGTCACTTAGGATGTCGAGCATGCGAACCATCTGGCTAAAAATGAGGACGCGGTGACCATCTTGACGCAGTCGTGCAAGAAGCTTGTCCAATAACACCATTTTACCGCTATTCATGACGAGACCCTTGAGGGTGTCCTCGGTATTATCAGTGCGGTTCTCTGCACCATCAAAGAGGTAGGGGTGATTGGCGGCCTTCTTAAGCTCCATGGCAATATTAAGCAAGCTTATGTTATTGTTCCCATTGGCACTCTTGACCAAGCCTTGAAAGTTCTGCCTCGCTCGAGTCACTAATGAGTGTTTTGTGGAGTAAAGAAGTGCTCGCCTTTGTGAGGATGTTCTTGTAGAAGTGAGTCTGAAGAGCGCTCATCTCCACTCTCAAGATGCGTTCGCTCTTTGTGGGCAGGGAGGTAAGTACATCCCGTTTCAAACGTCGAAGCATCAACAGCTCTAATTGACTGTGAAGCTCTTTGATTTTAGTTTCGTGATCGGCATCGTTGAGGTCGAATTCGTTCGTGAGGGCGACTGTTGTTCAAGTCAGCACGTGACACTGTACCCAAAAGCCATACGCACATTTCTCTGGCATTAAGAAATGCATCAAGGACAAGAGCTCTGCGATCAAGTGGAGCATGAGTAATGCGGCCAAAACCCCACCAGTGAATCTATACCTTTCACATTGTTCTGCAAAGGTGTACCCGTGATAAGAAGCTTCGACGCCGCAGAAAACGATCGGAGTGCCTCATACAGCTGACTCTCAGAATTCTTCAAGCGGTGTGCCTGGTTAAGAGTGACGGTCAGCGCAAAGCGACTTGCATTACTGTGAACGAACCTCGTCAACGGCTAGCACCTGCCACTTAATGTCTGCCAACTCTTTTGCGTCTCTGAGGGTCAACTCGTACGTAGTGAGGAGGACGTTCATCTTCAATCGTTTGTTCGACTGGCCAAATTCGTAAGTGCGAATCACTTCGCGGGCGGTTGCTGTGCCAATGTAAGTGATGACATTTAGGTCGGGTGCCCAAGTGGCAAATTGAGATTGCCATGCAGTGATTGTCGATAAAGGAACGATGACAAGGAAAGGCCCATATTGGTGCATTTCGTGGAAAAGATAGGAAATGAACGAGACAGTTTGGACAGTCTTGAGCAGAACCATCAGCATGACGAGAGAGAAGCGGTATCATACTGCACCTTCCCAAGACCCATTTCATCGGCCAAAATACCATTCTCACCCTTGCTCCAAAGGTATGCGAGCCAGTTGAGGCCGGTCAACTGGAAATCTTTGAGCGAACCTCCGGTTGCCGATATATACTCCGGATCTTTTACTATCTTCTGAAAGGCTGGTCTTTGATGTCGAGCGTGCTGAACACTCTTAAAAGGAAATTTGGCTTCTGCCTCACGGGCACGGTAGGCCTCGATCTGAACCTTGGCTATTGAGCGGATTTCGATCTCGTCTTCCCACGTGCAGTGCTCATAGTTAAGGCCAGTCCACTTGCAGAGATACTCTGTGCCGTTGGGTAGTTCCGTACTGTCACGATGTGACACGATGCGCTCGACAGTCTTGTAAGTCTCCAGCTCCTCCTTTTCGCGCTCCTTGTCCAGAAGAAGAGCCTCGGCATCTTCCGTGGAGAGACCCGGCGCGTTAAGCCTGACTTGGTAAGCCTTGTAGGCCTTGATGTAATTGTCGACGCGCTTCAATCCCTTGAAACGCTTCAAAAACTCGTAAGTTTCGTCGGTGTTATGGAGGTGCGAAAAATTCTTCCACTTGATATGGAAGCGCTGTAGACTCTTCTCAGCGGGACATGAACGGACATGCGGTGCGGGACGTACCACGTTGCTGTACCACAAATCTTCCAGATCGTCTTCATGCGCTTCGTCTCTACAATGGTTCAAGACGGCCTCAATTTCATCGTCTTCCTTGGTAAGTGCGGGGTCGACATAATAAGTCTCAGTGGCCTCCTCTGAGAGCATGGCAAGGTCTTGATTATCCTCGTAATAATTCGGAATCTTGTTCCCGCGACTGGAGACGCGTAGCTCCTCGCCAGACCCGCGAAGCTTTTTCTTTTTCTTCGATCGTGCACCATAATCCGAGTCCGAATCTGATGAAGCGTGGCGAATGGCTACTGCAGAGGATGATGGATGAGCGTGTAGATAGCAGATATGCATGACCGCATACCAACCTTTTGGACGGGGAACAGGTGTGGCCGAAGGAACCTTCTTCTTCTTCCTCCTCGAGGCCTTCTTCTTCCCATACTCGTCGTCTGCATAGGAAGCGTCGTCGTCGTTGTCGTCGTTGTCATCATCCTCGTCGTCATCTTCTACATGGTCTTCGTAGCCCTTGAAGCGAATACGTCGACGAGGAGGAGGTATGATCGTAAAGCAGGACTTACCGAGTCTTCCGCGTCCTTGGGGAGAGGGGGAGAGATGAGGCCGGAAAGGGGAGAGGAGGACATGACGTACATAGTCCTTATGGGGGAGGGACGACGGACCTGCAACTTGGTTCTCTAAGATTGCGGACGCGGTATCGTCGACATACTCTGCGTCACCCTCCGCATCGGCATCCGGGTCGGCGTCGGCGTCGGCGTCAAGGTCAGGGTCGCGAGGGGGGTGTATAGAGGCGGGGGGCCGGACGGGATGGTCATCGTCGGAGTCGACCTGCATGCTGTCGTCGCTGTCATAGTTGAGGTTGAGAGCGTCGGGGTTGAGCGCCATGTGAAGGACAGGGTGGGTGATGGTGGTTGAGGGGAGAGAGGAGGGGAGGGAAGAGGTCGTCAAGGATGCTGTTGAGGAAAATGTTCGCACGCGTGGCCATCGCTACGGACAACGCCGGGCAAGGCCCCATCGTCACCGCTCGTGACGAACTCCGGTTGGGCCGTGCCACATTCTTTGGGCACGAAACTCGCGAATTGGCCCATTATTCCCATTTTCTGCATAAGGTTAGACCCCGTTTTGGGACACTTTTGGCCACAAATCTCCCCCGCGGCCACGCACCACGCTCGCCGTCGAGGGCAGCCTCGACGGTGCGGTGAAAATGCGTCCACGGTACAGACCGAGTACAGCCTGTCCAGCGACGGGGGGATCTGCCAATGTTGGGCGCCACGCAGCTTTGGGGCGAAACCGCTGTGCTCGTCGCCGCGTTCGATCAAGTGTCTCACCTGTGGCAGACTTCTTCGCTCCCACTGTGCAGCATGTGCGGCCCTGTTTGTGCCCCTCTGTCGGCATGCTCTGGTCCACGCGTTCATCAAGGGCCGTTTCCGACTGTCAACCTGCACGTTTCTTTTTTTTTTGGTCCGGACGGCGTCCGCCGTGGTCCGCAGCGCTGGCGACGATGTGACGTAATCACCTCCCTGCCACTCATCGCCTGCGACGACGAGCACGCCAATCAGCGTCGCCCGCCTCCTCTCTGTCACTGACCCTATTCCCACCGCTCATGTCCCCTTTGCCCCCTACCCGCCCTCCCCCACTGCCCCCCAACAGCCTCCACACCCATCACCAGGACATCGCCAGACCAAGACCTTGTTTGCGGGCGCCCGCATTACACCCGATCTTGTCGATCTCTCTTCTGTGCATCCGTTTCACGATAATCAATTCTCTTGTTCACGGCCCCCGCCAGCTAATACTTAGTCTGGCCAACCTCTGTACAGACACGCCATTAGCTGCACCACGGTCACGACGCCCGACAAATGGATAGCAGAGATAAGATCCTGCGAACAAAGGACGAACGTAATCAGAAGGAGCATATCATCTACCATAACAGCACGATGGCTGACCGGTCAGCCTCCTCTCTTGTCCTTAAAATCGACACACCGCTTTTGGGCCCTTTCTCCAACCTTGCATTCGACTCCCATCTTTCCTCTGTTTGACTTTATCCTTCTTTTTCTTCACGTTCGTTACACCATGCTCTTTCCTACCTGCTTCGCCCTTTTGCTTCCCCTCAGCGCGCTGTCTTACCCGCTGGCTTTGGTCCACAAGGTCAGCACCGTCGTTTTCCTCTTGTATATAATAGTCAAGTCTGATCGAATAGACCCCGTCCTCCTTCTGCGTCATCGCGGATGTCCAATACCCGAAGCCCCACGAGACGTTAAAGCTCCTCGACCGCCGCGCTATCTCTCCTCCTCACGGCCTTTCCAGGCGTACGTTTACCGATCTCCTTATCTGGTGTCACGAATACGGTCATTCTACCACCGGAACCCTTCTCGCTCGACAACAGAATCCTACTTGCTCTGCGGGGACGGGGAGTGGTGCCGGTAACAATGGAGGGGCGGTCGGCGCGCCATCCTCAACTAGTGGAGGCGGTGGTTCAGCGTCTCAAGGCGGCGACGGCTCTCATGGTGTTTCTGCGTCCTCGGTTTTCGGCGGTACTACTTTGAACGTCAACAATGGTGCTCCATCGTCCGGATCTGCTACTGGGTCGTCCAGTTCGCCCAGCTTGGCTGCCTCCAATGCCAACAACGGTGTCACTTCGCCTATTTCTGGGTCTACTGGTTCTGGTTCTGGCGCTAGTTCTGGCACTGTTCCTGGACCTTCGGGCTCTCCTAGTTCAGCTACTTCTGATGGCAACAGCGATGTCGCATCACCTGGTTCTGGCGTTGCCCCTGGCACTGTTCCTGGATCCTCAGCATCTCCTAGTTCGACTACCTCTAAGAACGCTGTTGCGTCGCCTGGTTCCGGTTCTGGCGCTAACCCTGGCACCGTTCCTGAGACTGCGGGTTCTCCCAACGCGGCTACCTCTCATACCAACAACGTGGTTGCCTCGCCTGGTTCTGGATCTACTGGTTCTGGCGCTAACTCTGGTACTGTTCCTGGGTCTTCGGGCTCTCCTAGTCCAGCACCCTCGAATGCCAACAATGGTGTCGTGTCGCCTGCTTTCGGGTCTGCTAGCTCTGGTTCTCAGTCCGGTTCCAGTGCTGGCTCTGAGACTGTTCCTGGGTCTTCGAGTCCTATCGGTTCGGCAACCTCTGGCGCCAATAACGGAGCCACGTCGTCTGCTTCCGGATCTGGTACTGGCGCAGGATCTGACATCGCTGCAAGACCTTCGGGTTCTTCTAGCTCGGCTGTCTCCAATGCCAACGACGGAGTCCCATCGTCAAGCCCGGGCGCAGGTGGTTCTACCCCCGGATCAAGCACTTCCTCCGGCTCCGGCTCGGGCGCGACCGGGACATCGCGATCTGGCTCTGCTGCATCGGTAACACCTGCACTATCTGATCCTTCCGCAGCTTTGGCAACCACGGCATCAGCAAAGCCAGCAATCGTGACGTCTGCAACTAATACAGCCACGGCGCCTGCGACGACGACCACGGCATCTTCGAATCCGACTGTCGCGACTCCATCCGTTGCGGCGGGCGCACCGCCATGCCCACCGGGTCAAATAGTAACGGTGGTCGCCGGTGCGGCAGTACGCGGTGCGCTGGCGGGAGCGGTTTGTGTGGCAGTTTAGCAAACGATGCGACGGAGAGGCGTTTGTAGATAGAATACTCTTGTGACCAATGACAAACAACACGTCAACAGCGCGCCACGTGGTGGACCGCGACGGATTTTCGCACTGACGACGAGCGGTGCGATGGACAGCCGCTTTGCTGTTCTGCCCCTAGGTGCGTTTGAGATCGCCCTGGGGCCGCCGTGCGACCAACTGGCTGGGCTGCTGCAGACGTGATCGATGCGGTGGTGCCGCGACTCCCCGACGACAGGCGCTCGAGCCCACCCCGGTTTCTCCGTCTCCCTCATCCCAGAACGGGTGCGTCGCCCTGCGCCGTCGCTGAACGCCCCGTTTCGAGCCTCCCCCCTTCCCAGGCATCGCCTCGCTCTTCTTGGCCCACGAGCCTGTCCCCAGCGAGGACAACCCCGGCCGGAGACGGGTCTCGAGGATATTGGAGGTCCAAGCGGTGGACCCGCCCAAC
>JBBPKK010000055.1:0-75916 GCA_038089215.1 Tylopilus vinaceipallidus
ATATTTCACATCTTTGTTGTATATTCAACTACCCCCTCATGTTTTCCTCCTGTTACTCATTTCCCTTCATTCTGATGCTTCCATTCCACTACCAGGCTGTGCCAGGCAGTGTCCCCTTTGCCCTCCTTATGTACAATCTCTAGATTAGAGTACAATAGGTACAAACATGTAGAATAGTATATAAAGCCTGAATGCAAGCCAGGGAACCTAGTCTGGTTCTCCTGGATTTTTCCCCTCGAGCTTAGCACACCAACTCAGTCCCCCCATGGTCTAGGAGGTTTAGTGAATAGCTTAAGAACAAGAGCTCAAGGGTTGTTTCAGTCAGAGAGGACTGGGGCTTACTGTCCCAAGTGCAGTAGGTTGTGAAATGGTGGGTCCAGACACTCCCGGGTGGAATGCAGGACTGGCCAGGTTGTAAAGAGTGTGATAGACCAACAGGATGGTCAAGAATGGTGATGGTGATGGTGGAAATGGACAGGATGGTTCAGATGGTAAGTGGAAAGATGTGGAAAGATGTATTTCCAAGTCAGAATGACAATACTTTATAGTCCTGGGCATACCCAAGACTCTACCAATATCATAAAGTAGTTTCTGTGGCTGAAAAGTACATACTGACCAAAAATAAGTGGTTCCATCAGATAGGATGGTGCTGACAGGGACGGAAAGTCATAAAAATGGATGGAAAGTGTAAAACAACCTACCCACAGACTGCCAGGATGGACAGGACATGGCAGATGGCAATAATGGAATGATTTCAATAGCGATTTGAGACCAAAAGTGGTGGAAACAGCGTGGGAAAGCGGCAGACATCGTGGGAAGGCAACAGAATGAGTGTGGGAAGTGTCGACACACATCAGAAACCTGATGGAAAGTGTTGTGAAGGTGGGATGTAAGGATTCAATTGTAGGGAACAGCCATTCTCTACAACACAATGAAAAATTTACAGTAAATCTTGTAAATTTTTGTAAATTGGATCTGCCTTGCCTGCTGCACTCATCACCCTTTACCCACTGGTCCACCCATGACACTGCTGCTGTCAATGGTCCTTCACACTCTCATTTGTCACTCAGTTTCCTGGCCAGGACAAGCCTCTGTCACCAGCATGACACCCCCATGAGATATTCCCTTTTGATGGTTCTTCACCCTTTGCTGTTGGCCACAATGTCTCAGCTCTCACTCCCCAGGTTGTGGTGAACATCTGTTGATTCAGCCTCAGATAAGGCATGCCTCATCATGGTTAGACCATCCAGATAGTATTGCAATTTGCTTATCCTATGAGAAATCCATCAGAAGTCCATTGTTCACAGCCAACACACCTGCTTCACAACCTGTGCACTAATTCAAGACTACCATTGGTTGTCATCTGGCCCATTCCACCAGCTTTGATCATTTCATGGTAGAGATCATTACCCTCACAAGCCTGTTCACTGACACCTGATGCAGTTGAGTTTTAGTGTGGAATTCGCAATGGAAGTGGGAGTGTGCACCAATCACAGAAAATAGAGAAACCACCATGGGCCATGGCACAACACTGTTAATTAACTCCTAGATCAGAACAGTCTTGCTGACACCAGCACCACCAGAGGGCCTGAGGCTGATCTTTCTACCATGTGCATAGGGAGCCAAGGGGTTGACAGCCTTGATGCTGGCTCCAAGGACCTCAGTGGCAGCTGGTTGGTCAATGAGCAGAGGTGGGTCAGCATGAAGTGGGGGAGGGTTTGATGTTCATGATGCATCCCAGAGTTGTGGTGCTGACAGGAATTCGAATGAGGCCACTGGTGTTGATAACCTTCTGCCCACGAATGAGACCCTCAGGACCATCCCCATGGCCATAGTGCAGATGGAGCTCTGGCCAAGATGTGATGCACCTTTGAGAACAAGACAACTGCTGTGGAAGTCCCCAGCCTCAAGCATGTCCTAGGTGGGAGGGAGGGCATCACTCTCAGAATAAATGTTGATGACAGCAACCATGACCATTTTCACGGTACCAGTGGCTTCCCTTGGCTCTTGCTCAGTCTTCACTCATGCTGGTGTGGTGATGCAATTGGTGGTGGGTGTTCCAATGCAACCTCAAGAATGAGATGACTACCATGAAGGGGCTCAACCTCAAGGGCATTCACAAGATGGGAGGCAGGAGGTGGGAGGACATCAACAATGGCACCAATGGCTCTCCCTTGACTTCTGGCTTCCCTCAACTTTCCAGCACAAGTGCCAGTGATGGTTGACTGATCCATTCACCCTCTTTATTGCACACTCATGCATGCACATGCTCTGTGGCTCCTGCCAGGGTGCCCTGGGATTCTCTGAGGTGAATTCCATTTACCACATTTACAGCACCACTTTGTAAATTTTTTTGATTATAGATACATAGGTGTGTGGCACCTGGGGCAGAGCCAAAATTGCTGACTCAACATACCCAATATTTGTGGTTGAACAGATTGCCACTGGGAAGTTGGCTGTATTTGTGCAACATAAGAGTTAAAGATTCAAGGTAGAATGATTGGCTATGATCAAACAATAGACATTGTGATAAATATTCTTTATTTTCACAATCAGAATACTTTAAACCAATAATGATATATGCAAGGTATGTAGTTATATATCCAACAATGGTAAAGCATGTTGTCAAAAATGAATTGAACAAGTATTCAAAGAATTTCATTGAATATACTTGACATAATTATTTTAGATCAAATACTGGGTTGTAACTATGGATGTGTCAAGAATATGATCACTTGAAGTGGGGAGCATAAGTAAGCACAATTTAACCAAACAACAAATTCAACTAATTATTCATGCCATGCACTCAAGTATGCAGGAGTGCCCCATTGAGTGCCCTGCCAGGTGGTCCATCAAGGGGGATGAAACAACCCTTGAGCTCTGGTTCTTAGGCTATTCACTAGACCTCCTAGACCATGGGGGGACTGAGTTGGTGTGCTAAGCTCGAGGGAAAAAACCCAGGAGAACCAGACTAGGTTCTCTGGCTTGAATTCAGGCTTTATATACTATTTTACATGTTTGTAACTATTGTAGTCTAATCTATAGATTGTACATGAGGAGGGCAAAGGGGACACTGCCTGGCACAGCCTGGTAGTGGAATGGAAGCATCAGAATGGAGGGAAATGAGTAGCAGGAGGAGAACATGAGGGGGTAGTTGAATATGCAACAAATATGTGAAATAGATTTAGTACAGCATGGTGTGGTAGAATGGAAGGAATAGCCTCTAGGAGTCTAGAGTTCATGTGGAATAACATGCAGATAATGCATGTAGAATGGAGAGATCCCATCTAGAGATCTGGGGTGGAAACCTATACAGAGGTGTATGGTGGACATTAGGATAAGAGTGTACAATAGTTGGTAGAGAAGTGTAGGATAAGTGACATTAGGTTAAGAGTGTACCAAAGTTGGTAGCAAAGTGTAGGGTGAGGTGACATTAGAATAAGAGTGTACCAAAGTTGGTAGTAAAGTGTAGGATAGCAAAAATGTGAGGTGACGCTAGTCAAAGTGTAGCAACTTTGGTAGTGCAAAAGTGTAGTCAAGTTTGACTGACATATGACTGACACTAATCAAAGTGTAGCCAAAGTGTAGTCACTTTGGTAGTGAAAAACTATAATCCTGTAACAGGGTATGCATTGAGTGGCTCAGCAATTCAGTATAGAGGCAAGTACATACACTCCAACATTGTGAATGAATTATCCATGGCAAGCACATCCCAGGCAGCCATATAACAAGCAAGGTTGAGTAGGGCAATTGTGAGGAGGGTGGTGGTAAGATTTGCTAGTGGTTCTGGAATGTGCTAGAACAAGCAATAAGTTAGATAATGAGAGTAAACATTGAATGGACTTTCGCCCCTGAAGTCTCAGACCTCTGTCAGATTCATCCTCAGAGAACCAGGACTTGACAGTATATTTGTACTCAAGCTGTACAAGTTCCCTACCCCTTCATCATGACTACTTGCATTCAGACATGCACTATGTGCTCACACAACAATACCCTCCATTCTACCTTTGGCACTACTTGTAGCATTCCTGGTGACTTCTATAGCCTATCTGCCAGACATGGGACTCTATCTCCACACTCCACACCCCTTGCCCACCCATGTCTCCCCTCACTCCATTGCCCTGTGGCTCCACTCCAAATGATCCTCTCACCACTAGAGTCATGGAGAACAATGACAATGAAGTTGAACTTACTGTCTTTGAGAATCTGGAAGGACCTCCACCTCTGGACCCAGACAATGGTGACAGTGATGATGATGACAGTTCATCATCATCATCAGAGTCCACCCCTGATCCCAACAACCAAGGCCCCTTTGGAGAGCTGAATGCAGTCCTGCTCAGCTTTGAGCCCTTCGCTCAGCTGGTGGACTCTATCAAGGAACTCACCCGACAGGCACTCTGCCATCACAAGAGCTCCAGCATTCTGAAGACCAAAGTCTAAGAGCCCAACCCATTCGATGGGCTTGACTCTTGAAAACTCCATCCATTCATTGTTCAGTGTGAGCTGAACTTCCAGGCCAACTTGAAGGCATTTAAGAAGGACCATGCCAAGATCACCTTTGCACAGTCATACCTCAAGGGAGTAGCCCTTGAATACTTCAAGCCTAACCTCCTTGGAGATGAGCCTCCAGAGTTGTGTCCCTTGTGGATGAGTGACTAGTGGAGCTTGTTATGCAAGGTATGATGTAGTACAAGTGGTCAAGCAAAGTAATACAAAGTCTTCATGTTCACAAGTTGCTCACTAATGTAGAGCTAATGTTGTTTGCCACGGAAGGAATACTAAGAGAGATTGCAGGCCAATCACTCAAAGAATGCTAGAATACTACATATGATTGTGCAGATTTAGCTGGGGATTCCCCAAGCTAATCCATAGTCCTTTATATACATCCTGTGTACTTTAGGGCTAGTGTGGAAGTAAGACAAGAAAAGAAGATGCTGCAGAGAAGCATCGTAAACAATAAGAACCATCGGGGCAGTGTCCACAGCATCAGAACATTCTAATGGAATGTGATGGTAGCTAAGGAATAGCACAGCCAATGTGCCAAGCAATGAGAAGGAAGAGTGAGAGTGAAAGACATAGAATATGGATGAAAGCAAACCATAGGGCTTTGAGGACGATGAGGGTTAGCCCTAGGATGGATAAATGTATATACAGACAAAGAGGAAAGAAAGAAAAGAATAATAAGTGGAGAGTAACAATACCCCCTCATTAAGGCAGAGGTACCACTTCTGACACCTAACCTCAACTTCCAGTGAATAACAGTAAACCTGTCTGAAGTGACAGGTGAGGTCAGTAGAAATGAGGGAGGTGCGATACACTCTTCCAAAGGGATTCAGAGTACAAAGGTGAGGTTCTGTGCTTTTTAGGACTTAAAACCTACTAATTTCAAGCTGGAACCGGGCATTCTGACAGCTCAAAGATGTGTTGGGGTGATATACAACCTTTCTGACAGGTTCAGGAGGTATGGTGGTGACAGACGGTGGTAAATGGCAGTGGAAATGGCAGTGGAACAGTAGAAACAGCGGCAGTGGTGGCCATAGATGTTGTCAAGCATTGGCAAGGTCATACAAAATAGTGGGAGAGGTAAAAGATCCCTTCTTACATACATAGGTACACTAGTTTATAGTCCTGGGCATCCCTGAGACTGTGAGACACGCACAAAAAAGAAAGAAAATATTTTAAGTAGGTTCTGTCAGATGGATACATGACAGCAGTGCTATTCTACAGAGACCATGGTAGAAGTGTGAGATGGAAGCACTTACTGACAGGAACAGGACACCTTGTGGGCTTGGGATGGTCTTCTTTGGCCATGGAATGACGATTCCATTTGGTTTGACTGAGCAGTAAGTGACAGGATGAGATAGGATGAGACAGGAAGTGCGTGGCAGACAACGGAACATGTGCAGGACAGGACAATGAGGATGACTTGTTGTTGGAAGCTAACAAAATGGAGGATTTCAGTACTAGGGAGCCAGTGCTCCCTACATCTGTGGGGGACTTAGTGACTGACTGTCCCCAGTCAGGCACACATTGTCTTACATAACCCATTGGAGCTTGCTTGCTGACATGCATTGACCATGACACAACCCTCAACCACAACTTTCCTCTCTTTCCTCAGCAACTACCACTCCTGGCACCACCATGGCCATCATCTCCCCCATTTCTGATGACAACACACATGCGTTTTTATGCAATCTGGAAGGTGTGGTGGCACCTGAAGCCAACCCACAGAAGGACACCAAGATGGCCTATCATGCTGCACTGGAGGCCACTCTGGTGCAAGCCAAGGTATGCCCTGACAACAAGGACAAGCTGGAGGAGGACCAACACCTCTGGATGAGGGAATGGTCCTTGGTGGGGGTGCATGGTTGCCTACTACTCACTGGGTCTGAACTAACCTACTCCAGTGTGCATTCTCAAGGGCAATGGCAGCCACCTGAGATGTCAGTCTCGTTGTCAGGCCAAATGATGAGGAATGGAAGGAGCTCACTGAAGCTCACCAGGCACATTACACCTGGTACCAACACGACAGGCAGCATGCTGAAGAAGCTGCAACAATAGAGACAGTGGCCACCAAGGCAGTAGCAGTGGCAACAATGGCAGTGGCAATGGCAAAGAAGGGCACCTGCATGAGCATAGCAGAGAAGAGGGTGGCAAGCGCGATGGAAGATGAGGTGGAAGCTGAACCTGGCAAAGACAAAGGTTCAGTGGGCAATGACAAAAGTGAGACTGGCAGGAAGAAGGCAAGCAGGATGGCAAGGACAATGCTGTCAACTTCAATGTAGGAGGTTTGGGTGGAGATGCAGAAATGAGCTCCCTGGCCTACAAAGGTGAGTGACCAGCCAAACAGGTCTTGCTGTACTGACCACCAAACAGAGGCCATGCAGGAACATCCCAGCCACTGATGGCAACAATGATGATGAAAATGAGGTGGAGATCATTGTGGCCAATGAGCCCAACCCAGAATGGAAGAGCTGGGTGCTGTATGGCATGCCATGCACTGTCTGTGCTCGTCTGCAGAGCCCATGCCGAGGGAGGGTTGGCAGGTCATGCAACCTATGCCAGCACCAGAAGATTCAGTGTGAGAAGGCAATGGTGACTGGCAAGGGAAAGCCAAAACTCATCGAGTGGGCTGGTCATATGCATGGTAAGTGCTAGGTTGCTTGAGACTGGTCATACTGACCACTAAAACCTGTAGCCTGCTTGGTGCTGGAAATCCTGGAGGCTGTAGCCTGAGGAGAGGTGGAGATGGATGCATTGCCAGAGAAGCCCAAGGCAAAGGCAAAGGCAAAGGCATGGGAGGTGGAACTGGCTCAACTGGTGCAGGCTGCTGCAGGGCCATCAAAGGCAGTCATGGGACCCTCTACAACAGCGATGGAACTGGCAGTGGTGGACTTGGTGCAGACAGTGGCAGCAAAACAAGAGGCTGCAGAGCAGTTTGCCCAAATGGAGGTGAATCTGTGGGTGCTGATGATGGCCAACTGAAACCAAGAGCTGGCCCTCCATGACACGATCACCAGCCTGGTGGCCTTGAAGCAGCAGATGGGGCTGATGGACTGGCAGTGAACTGGTAGGCCATAGTCAGTCTCTTCGCCTTGTACACCCCAATAGTAGTATTCCAAGCTTGTTTTTGTCCTATCTGAGTGTGAACCCATTGGATGCCCATGTCCATCCTGTCAGTACTAAGTTAAGAAAAGCAAAGAGTGTCAATAGGCAGAATCAGAGTGAAACAGAAGAAAATCAAATGAAATGCATGGCATTGGCAGAAACAGAAGACTTTACTTGTTCTGTGGTCCCATCTAGTATTGGAATGACAAACAGGTGTGACACCATGCACACAGGAAAAGTCTGAATGGCAGTAAGTTGCAGGTATCATTGGTGTAACAAACGGAATGAGTAAAATGAAGGCATAAATGGTGTTCTTTGTTTTTCTTTTCTGTTTTCTGTTTGTTTTTAGGTGTTTTTGTGGTAGTATGAGATGAAGATGGAACAGGAGATGGCATATACTTTATTGAACATGAGATGGGACAGAATGAGTGAGATGAGATGGTAACCTCCAAATGAAATTCAGGATGGAATTGACAGAGAATGAGATGCTGGTCTAAACCTGGGATGGAACAGAGGCACCAGGTGAAAACTGGGATGGAAGGGTATCATACAATGATGGTATATCGGGTATAGTTCATTCAGAACTGGCAGAACCAACAGAGATGGCCTCTTCTTTGTCATACTCTTCTGCTTCTTCTCCTTCCAAGGTGCCCTTGTTTTTATCAACTGATAATGTCACCGGTATGTGGATCCAGGACCATGTGTGATACAAAACAAGCCTGAAGGCCACAAACCACAACTTGGATACCATTCCATCTAACTCAGCCAGCATGTATGAACCACCAGTTGTTCAGTGAATGATGGCCATTGGTCTGAGGTACCTCAGCCTTGTCTTTTGGTTCAGTTCCTTCTTGACCTTGGAGTTCCAAACAAGAACCAGGTGTCCCAGTGGGTAGACCTGGTCACAGATATGGTTCCTGTGCACAGTCTTGAAGTGCGCTGCCAACTTGTAGTGTGCTAGCAAGATTCATTCCTGGATTTTCTCCAAGTCCTCTTACTGCTTCTGCAGCTGTTGGGCATGCCAACCTATAAGTTCCAATGTTGAAAGAATGTAAATATCAGGCAACAGAACAAGAAACATTACCTCAGCAAGGTCAAATGGGAACAATGGCTCGACACCATGCACCATGAAATATGGTGAGAGGCCAGTCACCTTTGATATAGTTACCTGTTCCATCCAAAACATGGAGGGCACTGCAGAATGCCAAGGGGCCTCCTCTGGGGTACTTTTCATGATGGCCTCCTGGACATCAAAATGGTGGTGCTCTATGATGCTGTTGGCCTGGGAATTGTATGGGCTGATCAATATGTGGCGGATGTGATACCACTCAGCAAGGAGGTTGACAGCCTGTATGAACATGGAACCATTGTCAGTAACAATTTTGGCCATGGGGCCCCATCGACACAGGATATCCTTGAAAATAAAAGCAGCAATGCTGGTGGCATTCTCAGAATGCAACATATGCCATTCCAGGTACCTGGTGAGTGAGCAGTGGGTGTGCACAATATACCAATACCCACCAGAATGGGGCATCAGCATGGTATCAATGTGGACCTTGTGAAATAGACCACTGACTACCAGGATGGTCAGCAGGATATGTAGCTGTTGCATTTGATGGACCTGGCACTTGTGACACATGTGGACGAACCACTTGACATCGTCAACGAGCATCAGCCACCAGAAGTGAAGGAGAAGGCAGGTACAGATGGTGTAGAGACCTTTGTGCCCGAGGTCATCATGAGCCTCCTTAATGAGTCCATACTGCTTATCTTCTGACACCACTAGTGAAACAACCCTTGAGCTCTTGTTCTTAGGCTATTCACTAGACCTCCTAGACCATGGGGAGACTGAGTTGGTGTGCTAAGCTCGAGGGGAAAAATCCAGGAGAACCAGACTAGGTTCCCTTGCTTGCATTCAGGCTTTATATACTATTCTACATGTTTGTACCTATTGTACTCTAATCTAGAGATTGTACATGAGGAGGGAAAAGGGGACACTGCCTGGCACAGCCTGGTAGTGGAATGGAAGCATCAGAATGAAGGGAAATGAGTAGCAGGAGGAAAACATGAGGGGGTAGTTGAATATACAACAAATATGTGAAATATGTTTAGTGAAGCATGGTGTGGTAGAATGGAAGGCATAGCCTCTAGGAGTCTAGAGTCCATGTGGAAGAACATGCATATCATGCATGTAGAATGGAGAGATCCCATCTAGAGATCTGGGGTGGAAACCTATACAAAGGTGTATGGTGAACATTAGGATAAGAGTGTAGCAAAGTTGGTAGTGAAGTGTAGGGCGAGGTGACATTAGGTTAAGAGTGTACCAAAGTTGGTAGTAAAGTGTAGGATAGCGAAAATGCGAGGTGACACTAGTCAAAGTGTAGCAACTTTGGTAGTGCAAAAGTGTAGTCACTTTGGTAGTGAAAATCTATAATCCTGTAACATACACTACCTATACAGACAAATCATTCATGCATTTGCCTATTCATCTGCAATGTGGGAGCAAAGCTAAAGTCAATCTCCATGCCCTCATCGACAGTGGAGCAACAGGATGTTTTATATCCTGGGAGCAAGTCCACCACAATCACCTTCCTCTCTCTCATCTTCCCCATCCAATTATTGCCCACAATGTTGATGGAACCAAAAACTCTGATGGAACCATACAATTTGTAACCACCCTCAAAGTATCCCTCCCCAGTTCCACCACCCACCATATCCAGATGTTCTTTGTCACCAACCTAGGAAAGGAAAAAGCCATCCTAGGACTACCATGGTTGAAATGGATTAACCTGATGATCAACTGGAAGACTGGGCAATGCTATGTCCCAGAAGAACCAGTATCACCCCCAGACGACTCACATCTGAAGCACAACCTATGACCAGCATACAGCATGGCTCAGGCTACTCTCACAATAGGCTTATAAGAGGAAAGTTTGGACAAGGGAATGCCACAAGGACTTAACTAGGGTCCTTGGGTCATCATATTCATACTATATATACCATAAGGGTTGTTTGTACATGTGTGCATAATGGCCTGTGCATATTTACAGGTATCTACTTATCTATGACATAATGTGAGAGAAAGAAGTACATATGACATCTCGTGGGAGATTGTGCCTGCATGAGGTGGTCTAGAGCACCATGAGGTGCAGCAATAAGTGCAACAAGGCACAGCAATCAAACATAAGCACCATGAGGCGCAGTGATTAAATACACAAGGCAGATAAAGGTCTAGCCCCTATCATGTGCATGCCTGACATCTGGGCAGCTCAGATCCCTCCATAGCTGGCTGTCATGCAAACTAGTCATGTGCTAAGTCTCACAGTCATGTGCTTGTAAAAGTAAAATGTCTAAGTCCAACGAGTGTGATACTAGCCTAAGGTGATGGGCCGTAGGGCAAATTGTAACATTACCCTCCACCTAAGAATCAGATTCCAGATGATTCCAAATAGGATCACAGTCGGTAAATATGTCATAGGGCCTAAAAAGGCCATGGAAACGATCAATGTCAATAAAGTTAAGCTTCCTGGGAGCATTTGGGTTTTTCTGATGGAAATCAGCTACCACATCTTTCACTGATCTGAGGTTATCAGTGGGTTCCCACATCTGATCTTCTTCCTCATATCCAGACCAGTGGACTAGGTACTCCAAATGTTGACCCTTCATTTGAGAGGCGATTACATACTTGACCTTGTATTCCTCGGAACTATCTTCTGTAACCTTAATTGGTCCAGGCTTGTATGTCAGTTGGCTGTCAAGGCATTCCTTATAGGGTTTAATGTGGGAGTCATTCACTACCAGGTGAATTCTCATTCCACATGGGAGCTGTAGTTTTACAACATTCCAGTTGTAATTGACTTCTAATAACTTATATGGGCCGAGCCATTGCTCAGTCAGCTTTTGGCTGATTTGTGTATCCCGAAGATTAAGGTGTTCAGTGCTCAACCACACCTTATCTTCCTTTTTGTATTCCGGTGCAGTGGATCGCTTCTTGTTGGCTTGCACTTTCATGGTTTTTTGTCTATTTTCAAGGTTTTCTCTAACCTGATCTAGGATTAGCCTCATTCCATCAAGGAATTCCTGTGCTGCAAGTGCCTTTGTGCTTGCCAGCTCTATTCCCATTCTTGGTGCATATGATCATGTTACCTGGAATGGGGACTTCTTTGTCGAAGAAGATTGCCAGTTATTATATGTAAACTGGGCTAGGCCCAACCATTCTGCCCATTGGTCTTGTTTTTCTGTGCAATACAGCTGTAGATATTGCTGTAATTCATGGTTTATCCTTTCTGTTTGTCCATCTGTTTGCAGGTGAAAGGCAGTGCTTAAATTAAGGTGGATGTTAAGGGGCTTTGATAAATCTGCCATAACCTGTGAGGCGAATTGCAGCCCTCAATCCAATATGATACTCGTGGGAAGTCCATGGTGCTTCTATACATGATCTCTATATAGCTTTGCTGTTCCCCTGCTTGTTATGGTTTTATTGGTGGGGATGAAGCATGCTTCCTTAGAGAATCTATCAACAACCACTAGGATTGCGTCATACCTGTCCAATTGTGGTAAGTCTGTTATGAAATCAGTGAAGATATCTTTCCATGGTCCCTCAGGGACTGGAAGGGGAATCAGTTTGCCTGCCACTGCCTGATTTGTGGGCTTCATCTGACTGCATCTTTTGCATCAGGAACAATAGTTTTAATCTGGGGGTTCATTTCTTCCCAGGTATAGTATCAGGAGATCAACTCCATTGTTTTCTCCACTCTGCCATGTCCTGCCAGAGTGAAGTCATGATATAAAGTTATGATTCACTGTCAGATATCCCCTTTGGGCACAAATATCTTTTTATTGTGGTAAAGGAATCCTTTCTTCAGATCTTCATTTACTTCCAATTCTTTTACCAGCAAAGTTGCATCTCAGATGCTTTTAAGAATTTCCTCTTCTTCTGAGGTTATAGTGGTGATCTCAGATCTCCATACACATGACTTAGGGATTGTGGTTACTCCTTTGTTATTGTTTTTTATTCCCTTGGCATGATCTTCTCTTCTTGAAAGAGAATTGGCCTTTCCCATACTTGTTCCTGGTTTTCTCACAAGTATGTAATTGAAGCGAGATAACCATTGTGCCCAACAGGCTTGCCGTCAGTTAAGGTCTTGGCTGGTCATAAAATATTGGAGGTTAGCATGATCAGTCCATATTTTGAACTGATGCCTTGCTCCTTCTAGATAGTGGTGCCATATTTCTAGCACATAGATAATTGCCAACATTTCTTTATCTGCTATCAGGTAATTCCTCTGCTCTGGTGTCATTTTATGTGAGCTAAAGGCTACTAGATGCCATTTTCCTTCCTTTTCGATAGATAGTACTGCTCCCATCACAAAGTTGGAAGCATTGCATTCTAGTCAATATACTGCTTCTTCATCAGGGTATGCAAGGATTAGGGCAGTGGTGAAAGCTTCTTTGATCTGGTCAAAGGCCCCTTGCTCCTGTGCTCCCCATTGCCAAGCTTTATCCTTTCTTGTGAGCTCAGTTAGGGGTTTTGCCCATTTGGAGAACTTATTGATAAACTGTCTGTAAAAATTTGCTAATCCTAGGAATCCTCTGACTCCTTTGATGGTTGTGGGAGTTGGCCATTCCAATACTCCTTTGAGCTTGCTTGGGGACATCTTGATCCCTTCACTTGAAATGTCCATTCCTAACATTTTGACTTGTTCAACTGAGAAGAAACATTTTTCAGGTTTAATAAATAAGTTGTTTTCCTTCAACTGTTCAAGCACCTTGAGCACAGCTTCATCATGCTCCTTTTGGTTGTTGGTTTTCATAAATATTAGGATATCGTCCATATAGATAATCACAAATGACTCCATATCAGAGAAGATGTTGTTCATTATTGCCTGGAACATTGCAGGGGAATTATTTAGTCCAAAGAACATTATGGTTGGCTCAAAACTTCCTTCTTTGGTTGTGAAGGCAGCCTTCCATTTATCTCCTTTCTTGATTCGGACATTGTTGTATCCCCATCTTAGATCCATCTTGGTGAACCGTTTTGCTCCTTTGAGTCAGTTGATCAATTGTGATATTAGAGGTAATGGATAGCTGTTTGATATAGTCTGGCTATTCAGATGCTGATAATCCTGCACCATTCTCTTTGTTCCTTCCTTTTTAGGTATGAAGAAGACAGGTGACATCTGCAGCAACTTTGAGAGTCTAATATACCCTTTTCAGAGTTGTTTCTTTACAAATGCTTTCACCTCTTCCTTTTCGTCAATGGACATTGGGTAAACTTTTGCCTTTTTGGGGATGAACCCTTCTTTCAGGTCAATGGCATGATCCCATGTTTGTTGGGTTGGCATTCATTCAGAAGCCTTTTTGATGAACAGTTCAATGAACTTGTGATACTGTTCTGAAACCAGCTCCTCTGCCATTTTTTCTACCTTTTTTGATGGTATCACCTCCATTTTTTTGATGTGATAGTACACATATGGGGCACTTGTTAACTCCTCTTCGTCAAGTGCCCTCAGGACAGCAGATCTATCTGACAGTAGGTAACACAATCTTGGACATTTTGTCAACTTGACTTTCCCAGTTTTCCAATTTATTTCAGGGTTGTGCTTCTTTAGCCAAGTATCATGCTTACTTTCCCTAGGTCTGTCACTTCTGCTTCAAGGTTCTCTCAGTGCCCTTGGTAATCTACGATCAACAAGGCGGTGTGGGTGATGTTCCCAGCACTATTCTTTGTCCTGTCAATGTTGTAAACTGGAATCGGTCATTCAAGCTTTGTCATGGGAATTTCTTTTTCTTTTTCCCATGCTCAATCTATGAAGATTCCATTGGCCCCACTATCGAGGAGAGCTTCTTCACTTGTCATCTGGTGTTTTTGCATGGACAGTGCCACTTGTACTCCTAATTTCAATTCAGTGTTCATCACAAAGTGGATGATGATCCTATTAGGGATTTCTTTGTTAAATATTTTTTGATTCTTCTTTTCCAAATTAAGCCCAGATTTCCATCTGGCACACTCAGGCTCTTCCTGAGTTGTGGCTTCGGTTATTTTATTGAAGTAAGTTACTGATTCGGAGTCCAATAATAGCACATCAAAATACATATTTTTCTTTTCTGAAGCGCAACCTATTACCAGCGTATAGCGTGGCTCAGGCTACTTTCACACAGGCTTATAAAGAGTCAAGTAGTAGGGGGATAGCCACAAGGACTTAACTGAAGTCCTTGGGTCGTCATATTGGAGTATATATACCATACAGCATGTTTGTAGCTATTGACTACTGGTCTGTGTGTATCTACATAGATATGTCATAATGTGAGAGAGAATGATATCATAATGACGTCTTGTGGGAGACTGTGCCTTCATGAGGCAGTCTAGAGCACCATGAGGTGTGGCGTTAGTGCCATGGGGCATGGCAATCAGAGATAAGTGCCATGAGGCACAGTGATTAAATACACAAGGCGGATAAGGGTCTAGCCCCTACCACGTGCGTGTCTGTCACGTGAACTAATAGGTGATGTGTCTCACAGTCATGTGCATCGTAAGTAAATTATGGCTAAGTCCATTGAGTGTGATCAAGGCAGCTTAGGGCAAATCGTAACATTACCCCCCACCTAACAATCGAATTCCAGACGATTCCAGATAGGATCACAGTTGGTAAATATATTGTAGGGCCAAAAAAGGCCATGGAAACGATCAATGTCAATAAGGTTAAGCTTCCTGGGAGCGTTTGGGTTCTTCCGATGGAAATCAGCTACTGCATCTTTTGCTGATCTGAGGTTATCTGCGGGTTCCCACATCCAGTCTTCTTCCCCATATCCAGACCAGTGGACTAGGTACTCCAGACATTGACCCTTCATTCAGGAGGTGATTACATACTCAACCTTGTATTCCTCGGAACCATCTTCCGTAACCTTCACAGGTCCAGGTTTGTACATCAGTTGGCCATCAAGGCGTTCCTTATAGGGTTTAATGCAGGAGACATTCACTACCAGGTGAATTCTCATGCTGCGTGGGAGCTGTAGTTTTACGACATTCCAGTTGTTATTGGCATCTAATAATTTATAAGGGCTGAGCCATCGCTCAGTCAGCTTTCAGCTGATTCGTGTATCCCAGAGATTAAGGTTCTCAGTGCTTAACCACACCTTATCTCCTTTTTTGTATTCCAGCACGGTGGACCGTTTCTTGTCAGCTTGCACTTTCATGGTTTTTCTTCTGTTTTCAAGGTTGTGTCTGACCTGATCCAGGGTTATCCTCATTCCATCAAGGAACTCCTGTGCTGCAGGTGCCTTTGCATTTATCGGCTCTATTCCCATTCTTGGTTCATAAGAATGTGTGACTTGGAATGGGGACTTCTTTGTAGAAGAAGATTGCCGATTGTTGTACGTGAACTGGGCCAGGCTCAACCATTCTGCCCATTGATCTTGTTTTTCTGCGCAATACAGCCTTAGATATTGCTGCAATTCGCAGTTTATTCTCTCTGTCTGTCTGTCCGTTTGCGGATGGAAAGCTGTGCTTAAATTAAGGCGAATCTGAAGAGATGTGGCTAAATCTGCCATAACCTGTGAGGCGAATTGTGGGCCTCAATCTGATACAATAGATGTGGAAAGTCCGTGGTGCTTCCATATGTTATCTCTGTACAGCTTTGCTGTCCCCTTACTTGTTATGGTTTTGTTGGTGGGGATGAAGCATGCTTCTTTAGAGAATCTATCTACAACCACTAGGATCATGTTGTACCCATCTGATTTTGGTAAGTCCATTATGAAATCGGTGGAAATATCTTTCCATGGTCCCTCAGGGACTGGGAGGGGTAGTAATTACACTGCCTGATTAGTGGGCTTCATCCAATTGCATCTTTTGCATTGGGAACAATAGTTTTTGATCTGAGAACACATTCCTTCCCAGGTATAATATCTGGAGATCAACTCCATGGTTTTTTTGGCTCCGCCGTGTCCAGCCAGGGTGGAGTCATGATATAAAGTTATGATTCATTGTCAGATATCCCCATCGGGCACGAATATCTTGTTATCATGGTAGAGGAAACCTTCTTTTGCTTCCCCCCTTATATTCATTTCCTTTAACAACAAAGTTGCATCTCGGATGCTTTTCAATACTTCCTCTTCTTCCGAGGTTATGGTGGTGATCTCAGATCTCCTGATCCATGAGTCAGGGATGACTGTTATTCCTTTATTGTCATCCTCTATTCCCATGGCATGGTCTTCTCTTCTTGAAAGGGTGTCAGCTTTTCCCATACTTGTTCCTGGTTTTCTCACAAGTACATAATTGAAGTGGGATAACCATTGTGCCCAATGTGCTTGCCATCAGTTGAGGTCTTGGCTGGTCATAAAATATTGGAGGTTCACATGATTGGTCCAGATCTCAAACTCATGCTTAGCTCCTTCTAGATAATGCTGCCAGATTTCCAATGTGTGGATGATGGCTAGCATCTCTCTGTCGGCAACTGAATAATTACATTGCTCTTTTGTCATTTTATGGGAGCTGAAGGCCACCAGGTGCCACCTTCTGTCCTTTTCCATAGATAATACAGCTCCTGTAGCGAATAAAGACGCGTCGCATTCTAGGCAATACTTTGCATTGTAATCCGGATATGCTAATATCAGCGCTGAAGTGAAGGCTTCCTTCATCCTATCAAAGGACCTTTGCTGTTCCACTCCCCATTCCCATGTTTTATCCTTTCTGGTAAGCTCAGTGAGTGGTCGCACGATCTCAGAGAATTTGTCGATGAATCGTTGGTAGAAGTTTGTTAATCCTAAGAAGCTTCTTACTCCTTTTACGTTCGTGGGGATCAGCCATTCAAGTACTCCTTTCTTTTTGGAGTCCGACATTCTAATTCCTTGGCTGGTTACATCCATTCCCAGCATCTCGACTTGTTCTACCAAAAAGAAGCATTTTTCTGGTTTTATAAATAAGTCAGCTTCTTTCAGCTGTTGTAACACCTTCAAGACTGCTGCGTTGTGGAGCTTCTGGTTGGTGCTTTTTGTAAATACTAGGATATCGTCCATATATACAATCACGAATGAGTCCATATCCGACAGGGTGTCATTCATCATGGCTTGGAAGGTAGCCAGCAAATTATTTAACCTGAAGAACATCACCAGGGGTTCGTAACTCCTGTCTTTGGTCATGAATGCCGCCTTCCATTCATCGCCCTCCTTTATGCGAACGTTATTATACCCCCATTGGAGATCCATCTTTGTAAATAACTTAGCCCCTTTTAGTTTATCAATTAATTGTGATATTAATGGCAAGGGATAGCCATTCGGAATTGTCCAACTGTTCAAGTAACAGTAGTCCTGTACCATTCTTTTCGTCCCTTCCTTTTTAGGTATGAAGAACACTGGCAACATCTGCGGGGATTTGGACAGTCGGATATATCCCTTTTGGAGTTGTTCTGTCACAAATGCTTTTACCTCTTCTTTCTCTTCTTGGGACATTGGGTATACCTTCGCCTTTTTAGGTATAAAACCTTCCTTTAAGTCAATACTGTGGTCCCATGGTCGTCTTTTTGGCATATGTTCAGAGGCCCTTTTTATGAAGAGGTTGATGTACCTGTGATATTGTTTTGGAATGAGTTCCTCCACTGTCTTTTCTACCTTTTTAGGTGGTATAACCTCCATTTTCTTCACATGATGGTACACATGTGGGGCATTTTCTATTTCTTCTTCTTCTAGACATCTTAGCAGAACCAAGCAATTGGATAGGAGGTAGCAGGTTCAGGGGCATTTCATTAACCTCACCTCTCCTGTTACCCAATTAATTTTGGGATTGTGCTTCTTCAGCCACATATTGTATATCCCAGAATCATGGATACTTTTCCTAAATCTGTTACTTTAGCTTCGAGCTTCTCTCGGTGCCCCTGATAGTCGACAATTAACTCTGTTGTATGAGTAATATTCCCAGCACTATTTTTTGTTCTGTCTACATTGAACACTGGAATTGGTCGATCTAATCTTTTTAAGGGTATCTTGTTTTTGTGAGCCTATTGTTTGTCAACGAAGATGCCATTGGCTCCACTATCTAGAAGCACCTTTACCCTGATCATCCAGTATTTATCTGTGGACGGTGCCACCTTTACTCCTAACTTTATTTCGGATGCGGCCATGGAGCGGACCACTATCCTATCAGGGATTTCTTTGTTAAATATTTTTTGTGTTTTGGTAGCCAAATCAAGCCCGGATTCCCATCTGGCACACTCAGGCTCTTCCTGAGTCATGGCTTCAGTTATATTGTCGAAATAAGTTATTGTTTCCGATTCAGATAGTAATACATCAAAGTACGTATTTTTGGATTTTTTCTCTTTTATGTGTCCAAAATAGTCCTTGGCTACACAACCACCCTGATTGGTTATGCACCTTATTCTTTTCCTGCCTTGGCTTCTTTTGCCTTGGCATTTAACACATCCGTGAAGTAAGCTTTCACTTCTTCAAAGCCCATTTCTTTTATGGACTTGGGCGTTTCTCTAGCCTTCCCCTTGTGGCTAGCTTGGACATTATCGCTTTCCCTGTCTGAGTTGCTGTCATCGCCACTCTCCTTTTGAGCAGCTCGAGCCTTGCAAGGTTTGCCTTGTTTTGAGCAATCCTTTCAATGCCCTCCCCCAAGGAACTTGCATTCACTGCAAGGTTGCTTAGGTTTTTTGCAGTCACGAACGAGGTGGTCACCACCACAATTGAAACACTTACCCTTTTGGGCAGCATCAATGTCCATTGCATTTGGGTCACACCGGCTGGACAAACCGGCGGTTGAGTTGTTGCCCCATCTTTTGTCAGAGCATCAGGTGAGCTCAAATTGTTCGAATGCATTTCCCACATTCCTTACTTGGCCAATCCAATCAGCGAGATTTGTTGGGGCGTTGTCCCCATGGAGATTGAGGGAGATGTGTCGTACAATCTCTTCTCAGGCATTTTTTACTAGGAGGTGGACACCCATCACCTCATCTATTCTGGCATACTGGTACAGAGTTTCCCATTGTGTGAGGAATGCCTCTGTCTGCCTTGTTCCTTGTTTGAGGGTTTGGAGCTCCCTCAATGCTCGTCCTTGTCTGGTGGCAGAACGGAATCTATGTGATAATTCCGTATTCAGCTCCGCAATGTTCCACCACTTGTCGTCACTGAGCTTTGTCTCAATATGGAAACAGGCCCATTCTCCAGCTCCGTTTTTGTCTGCTTCTTTCCCTGAGCTGATTCGAGACAGAATGGTCAGGGTGACTTCCTTCTTTGAGGTGAAGGTTTCCTTGTTCATTTGCAGATAGACCTGCATTTTGACCCACCACTCGTCAAAGTGGCTGTAGTCTCCATTGAATGATCCTGGGTCAGGGATCAGATCAACCTTCTTTGTTACTCTGACCTCTGCTCGAGGTCCTTGGGCTGCTAGTTCGGCCGCAGCGACTCTTTGTTCTGCTTGTGCTGCTCTTAGTTCAGCCGCAGCAAGCTGAGTTTGCAGTCCTGCCAGCAGGACTTGCATGTCGTGAATTTGTTGCCCAATATCCATCCTTTTGGGAAAAGGGGGAATGGAGTCTGAGGATTCGAAAATGATGTAATTATTCTAGTAGTACTTTCTATTTCCTACTTAGAATCTTTGGCCTTGGATCGTATGGCTTGTTTCACTTTTCTCTAAGCGATTTTCTTTGCTCCCTTTGGAGTCTTCTTGGCGCTCCATATGGCTTAGCGCAGGGTATGTAAAAGTGTTGAACTAGGTTACCATTAGGTCCTAGATCAAACCTTGCCTTTTTCTTTTGAGGTGGGGGTGTATACTTGTATTGCTGCTCTGCAGGGAAGAATTCCCGGGTGGTGGGGAGAGGGAGTGGTTCAAGAGAAGCGAGATCTATCTCCTCCTCTTTGACTTTGACTGTTACTTGGTTGTTTGGGTTGAATTCGTATTCCAGTTCATCTACCGGTTCGACCTTGACTCGAATCCGAATTTGACCGGCTTCCCAGTCGAGAGTTTGGGTAGGGTGGGCAACCCTGAGCATCCTTTTGTAGCTAAAAACAGGAGGGCTAGTCATGCTCAACCGTTATTCCGATCAGGCCAATAGCCTTCCTGACTCAGTTCATATGTCAACAGCTGGTGGGCACAAGACCACTCTTGCACCAACTGTGACCTAGTAGTTACATAGACTAGTAAAAATGTGCCTCATGTGGACATGCATTTCGGCAATTGAAGGAAAGGGGTTTTTGCTGTGGTGTTTAAACCTTTAAAGCCTCTCAAGGCTATGGACTACTCTGCGAATAGGTCGCTAAGAGTCTATCCTCCCTTATAGGGAGTGGCTACTTAAAAAATGAAGGGGGTGCCCAAGAAGTGAAAGTCCAGTTATGCCTCAGGTCCGGCTTTGGTTTAGAAGTTAAGTACTTCCCAACTATGAGAGTAGAGTGAGGGATTTAAGAAGTTAAGTCCTATGAAGCACAACCTATTACCAGTGTATAGCATGGCTCAGGCTACTCTCACACAGGCTTATAAAAAGTCAAGTAGTAGGGGGATAGCCACAAGGACTTAACTGAAGTCCTTGGGTCGTCATATTGGAGTATATATACCATACAGCATGTTTGTAGCTATTGACTACTGCTCCGTGCATATCTACATAGGTATGTCATAACATGAGAGAGAATGATATCATAATGATGTCTCATGGGAGACTGTGCCTTCATGAGGCAGTCTAGAGCACCATGAGGTGCGGCGTTAGTGCCATGGGGCATGGTGATCAGAGATAAGTGCCATGAGGCACAGTGACTAAATACACAAGGCAGATAAGGGTCTAGCCCCTACCACGTGCGTGTCTGTCACATGAACTAGTCAGGTGATGTGTCTCACGGTCACGTGCATCATAAGTAAATTATGGCTAAGTCCATCTAGTGTGATCAAGGCAGCTTAGGGCGAATTGTAACATTTTCTATTTTTATCTGTCCAAAATAGTCCTTGGCTACATGACCACCCTGACTGGTCATGTGCCTTATTCTTTTCCTGCCTTGGCTTCTTTTGCCTTGGTATTTAAGACATCCGTGAAGCAGGCCTTTGCCTCTTCAAAGCCCATTTTGTTTATGGACTTGGGCATTTCTCTAGCCTTCCCCTTGCAGCTAGCTTGGACATTATTGCTTTCCTGGTCCAAGTCGCTGTCATCACTACTCTCCTTTTGAGCAGCTTGAGCCTTGTGAGATTTGCCTCGTTTTGGGTAATCCTTTTGATGTCCTCCCCCAAGGAACTTGCAGTCACTGCAAGGTTGCTTAGGTTTCTTACAATCACAAACGAGGTGGTCGCCATTGCAGTTATAGCACTTACCCTTTCAGGCAGCATCTATGTCCATTGTGTTTGGGTCATGCCAGCTGGATGATCCAGCAGCTGTGCTGTTGCCCCATTTTTTGTCTGAGCATCAGGCTAGCTCAAATTGTTCAAATGTGTTGCTGACGTTCTGCACTTGACCGATCCAATCAGCAAGATTTGTTGGGGCATTGTCCCCATGGAGATTGAGGGAGATGTGGCAAACTATCTCCTCTCAGGCATTTTTTACTAAGAGGTGTATACCCATTACCTCATCTATTCCAGCATACCAGTACAGAGTTTCCCATTGCATGAGGAAGGCCTCTGTCTGCCTTGTTCCTTGTTTGAGGGTTTGAAGCTCCCTCAATGCTCATCCCTGTCTTGTTGCTGACCTGAACCAGTGGGACAGTTCCATGTTCAGTTCAGCAAAATTCCACCACTTGTCATCACCTAGCTTTGTCTCAATATGGAACTGGGCCCATTCACCAGCTCCATTTTTGTCTACTTCTTTCCCTGATGCTATCCAAGACAAGATGGCCAGGGTTACCTCCTTCTTTGATAGGAAGGTTTCTTTATTCATTTGCAGGTAGACCTGCATTTTTATCCACCACTCATTGAAGCAAGCATAGTCTCCATTGAATGACCCTGGGTCAGGGATCAGGTCAACTTTCTTTGTTACTTTGACCTCTGCTTGAGGTCCTTGTGCTGCTAATTCAGCTGCAGCGGCCCTTAGTTCAGCTTGTGCCACTCTTGCTTCAGTGGCAGCAAGCTGAGTTTGTAATTCTGCCAGCAGGACTTGCATGTTGTGGATTTGTTGCCCTATATCCATTCTTTTGGGTGAGGGGGAATTGAGTCCAAGGAGTCCAAAATGGTGATAGATTATTCTAGTAGTACTAACTACTTTCTACTAAGAACCTTTGGCCTCAGATAGTATGGTTTTTGTCGCTTTTCCCTTTGTGACCTTCTGGGTTGCTCCCATTGGAGTCTTCTTGGTGTGCTGTAAGGCTTGGCACAGGGTACATTAAAGTGTTGAACTAGTTCCCCATTGGGTCCTAGATCAAATCTTGCCTGTTTCTTTACCACAGGGGGGATGTATTCATAGTGATGCTCCACAGGGAAGAATGCCTGGGCATCAGGGAGGGGAAGGGGTTTGAGAAGAGGGAGGTTAACTTCCTCTTCTTTGACTTTGGCTGTTTCTAGGTTGTTGGGGTTGATTTTGTATTCTGGTTCATCTACCAGTTCAACCTTTACTTGTATTTGGATTTGACCGGCTTCCCAGTCGAGGGTTTGGGTGGAGTGGGCAACTCCAAGCATCCTTTTTATACTAAAATGGGAGGGCTAGTCATGCTCAACCATATTCCAATCAGGACAATAGCCTCCTGACTTGGTTCATATGTCAACAGCTGGTGGGCACAAGACCACTCTTGCACCAACTGTGACTGGTATTACGTAGACTAGAATGAATGAGCCTCACAAGGACTTGCCTTTCAGCAATAGAAGTGAAAGGGGGTGGTGCTGCGGTGTTTAAACACTTTAAAGCCTCTCAAGGCTACAGACTACTCTGCGAATAGTCACTAAGAGTCTATCCTCTCATATAGAGAGTGGCTACTTAAAAAATCAAGGGGAGTGCCCAAGAAGGTGAAGGGTCCCATTTAAGCCTTGGGTCCAGCTTTGTTTTAGCAGATAGGCTCTGCCAGGCACAATAGAGTAGGATGAGTGAAGGAAGTTAAGTCCTAATGAAGCACAACCTATGACCAGTGTACAGTGTGGCTCAGGCTACTCTCACAATAGGCTTATAAGAGGAAAGTTTGGACAAGAGAATGCCACAAGGACTTAACTAGGGTCCTTGGGTTGTCATATTCATACTATATATACCATAAGGGTTGTTTGTACATGTGTGCATAATGGCCTGTGTGTATCTACAGGTATCTACTTATCTATGACATAACGTGGGAGAAAGAAGTACATATGACATCTCATGGGAGACTGTGCCTGCATGAGGCAGTCTAGAGCACCATGAGGTGCAGCAATAAGTGCAACAAGGTGCAGCAATCAAACGTAAGTGCCATGAGGTGTGGTGATTAAATACATGAGGCAGATAAGGGTCTAGCCCCTATCACGTGCATGCCTGACATCCAGACAGCTCGGATCCCTCCATAGCCAGTTGTCACGTGAACTAGTCATGTGCTAAGTCTCATGGTCACATGCTCATAAAAGTAAAATGTCTAAGTCCAACGAGTGTGATACTAGCCTAAGGCAATGGGCTGTAGGGCGAATCGTAACAACATCTTGACCAATACCTCAACAAAACTACCCTCTCCACTTCCCTTGCCATGACTGCCACAAAGGAAGATGTTTCCCTTCCTCCAGCCTATAAGGAATTTGCTGATGTTTTTTCCAAACCACCCCCTGGCAAACTACCCCCTTCTCGAGGAGAATGGAATTTTTACATCAAATTAAATAATGATTTCACCCCAAAGATCGCCAAGATCTATCCACTTAACCTGGAGGAACAAAAAGCCTCCAAGGACTTTACTCTGGAAAATGTAAATGCCAGAAAGATCTGACAATCAACCTCCCCCCAAGCCTCCCCCTTCTTCTTTGTAGCAAAAAAGGATGGCAAACTCCACCCTTGCCAGGATTACTGCTACCTCAACTCCCATACTGTTCAGAATGCATACCCCCTTCCTCTCATCTCCAATCTCATTGATGGCTTCAAAAATGCCAGGTACTTCACCAAGTTCAACATCTGATGGAGCTACAACAATGCCCACATTCACCTGGAGGACATCTGGAAAACAGCCTGGGTAAACTCAGAAGAACTATGGGAATCACTGGTTATGTTCTTTGGCTTTGTCAACACCCCCTCTCATTTCCAGGCACTCATGAAACACATTTTTCATGACATGATTGCAGAGGGATGGCTGGAAATTTACATGGACAACTTAGGATATGGAACAGATGACCTCTCTCTTCATCAGGAGTGAACCCAACAAGTCCTGCAATAACTGCGAGAAGAAAAGATGTATCTAAAACTTTCCAAATGCTCTTTCAACCAAGATCATATGGAATACCTTGGAATGGTTGTACACCACAACTCCGTTCACCTAGACCCTGTCAAACTGGATGCCATCTCTGCCTGGAAACCTCCCTCCAATGTCAAAGGAGTATGATCTTTCCTGGGGTTTTGCAACTTCTACCACTGCTTCATATCTAATTTCTCTGCCATTGCCTGCCCCCTCATTGATCTCACCAAATCCTCCTCTACCTGGAGATGGGATAATGACCAGGAAACTGCTTTCCAATTCCTTCAATCTGCCTTCACTTCCCAACCTGTACTTGCCATGCCTGACCTCAACAAACCATTCTCCATCATGACTGATGCTTCCCTCATCACCTCCAGGGGCATCCTAATCCAAGTCAATGACAATGGTGATCTCCATCCTTGTGCCTACCTGTCCCAGACCTTTTTCCAAGCCAAATGAAATTATGACATCTATGATAGGGAACTCCTTGCAGTTATCCACACTCTAACTGCCTGGAAACACTACCTTTGAGGTATAGGACATCCAGTCACTGTCATCACCAATCACAAGAACCTCTCCTATTTCCACCAACCCCAGCACCTGAGTTGATGACAGGCCAGATGGCTTCTCTTTCTGCAGGACTTTGACTTGCAATTCCAACATGTCCCCACCTCTCAGGTTGCTCCAGCCAACACCCTGTCACAATTTTTATATCCCCCCTCTGTCAATGACAATGAGGATGTCACACTCCTCCCTAATCACCTCTTTGTGAGAACCCTTGATGCCTCCATTGCCTCCAAACTTGCCTCCTCCACCCATTCAGATCCCTTTGTCCTCACTGCCCTGCAACACCTTGCTGACTTGATCACCCCTCTCGCCCATTCTCACCCTTCTGACTGGTCCTACACTGATAACCAGTTATACTATCAGGGTCAACTCTACATTCCTGCCCCACTTCACCATGATCTTGTTTCCCACCTGCACTCCTCACCCAGTTCTAGACATGGTGGCATTTTTCACACTCAGGTGTTGGTCTAGCACAACTATTGGTGGCCAGGCCTAGCCTCCTTTGTCCAAAAATACATCCTCGGTTACCCCACCTGTCAGATCAACAAGGTCAACACTCATCCAATGGTCCCAGCCTTGTCCCCGCTTTCCTCCTCTGCTATGCACCCTTTCCAACAGATTTCCCTGGATCTCATCACCAACCTACCCCCTTCGGATGGCTTTGATTCTATTCTGGTCATGGTTGACCATGGACTCTCAAAGGGGGGTATTTTCATCCCTTGTACCAAAACTATTGACACAGCAGGTGTCGCAGCACTCTTTTTCTGCCATATTTACCCCTGATTTGGACTTCATGACTCCAGCAGAGGACCCCAATTTGCCTCTGCCTTTAGCCTAGAACTGGCTAGACTTCTCCAATATGATGTGGCCCTCTCCTCTCCCTATCACCCACAGACTAATGGCCAAATGGAGCATCTCAACCAGGAACTTGAAACATACCTCCATATCTACATATTTCCAAGGTTCTTCCACATCCTGGTCTCAGTTCCTTCCTACCACTGAATTCACACACAACTCCTCCCCCCACTCTTCCACCCACCAATTGCCATTCTATCTCATGATAGGATATAAACCCCATTCCTACCCACCCCTGGGAAAAACCTTCCTTCCTGCCCTAGAACAACAAATAACTGCCTTAGATGAAGCAAGGAAGGAAGCTCTTGCCACACATGAGAAGGCATGCCTCATCATGAAGGACAGAGTCTGCTCTAAATTCATCCCCTGGAAACAAGGAGACAAGGTCTGGCTCAAAGCCAGAAACCTCCACTTCCCTGGAGCACATCCTAAACTCTCCCAATGCTGTCATGGTCCCTTCCCCATCAAAAAGGTCATCTCCCCCCTTGCCTACCACCTGAAACTTCCCCCAACCTGGAAAATCCACCCTGTCTTCCATGCTTCCCTTCTCTCCTCTTTTAGAACTACTACTAAACATGAAACTCCGTTTTTAGAACCACCCCTGGAGGATATAGATGGAGATAAAGAATATGAAATTGAAATGATCCTAGCTCATCATGGATTGCACCAAAGAAGACAATTCTTGGTCAGATGAAAGGGATATTCGTCAGCTGAAGACACCTGGGAACACAAAGACAATTTGGAACACTCTCAGGAACTTCTCAATGCTTATAAGTCCACCCATCCCCTAGAATTCCCCCCATCACCTTCCACCTCCAACTAACAATATGTCATCCTTATCCTCATATGTCTTTTCCTCCTCTGCCTCCCCTGACTCTCATACCTCTCCTCTGCCTGATGATTCGCCACTCCTCCCCATCCCTGAAGAGTTTCCTATCCATCTCAATTGTGTGCCGGTTGACCAGCTTCATATCATTCTGGCCACTGTTTTAGAAAGCCCTACACTCACTTTTGCTTTGGAACAGTCCACAGTGTTCCCTGGAACTATTCTACTCCCCCCACTGGCCAATGTCTATAGGTCCATTGCTCCTAGCTGTTTCCACCTTGCCAATTTTCCCCTATCTGAACCCCACTCCCAAGCATATGATTCACTGGCCCAGGAAATGGTGGAATTGAGCAACTTGGTTCTTGATCTTATGGCCACCAAAGGGTTAGGTACACTCCTGGACTTTCTTCCCCCCAACCTTCTTTGGCCTCACATTCACCTGATTCTCAACCTCCTCTCTTATTCTAACCTGCAGTACTACCTTTGCCCTTCTACCTACCACAGGGATCCCATCCCTCACAGAACTACCATCTCTCTGGCAGACCGACTCTCCTCCCCTCCTCTCCTACCATCTGATGTCCAGGAAGCCAAAAGACAACAGTTCTTTCAGGACAGGCGATGCTCTTCTCCCTTTGCAAGTGTTCACACCAACTAGAGGGAACAACCTTGCACCCAGATCATCTCCTCTTCCCCTTACATTGATAACGAGGCTGTGCCTCTCCCTGTTCACCTCCCTTCACCTTCCCCCCTCATTGCAGGTCCCCCTGATAGGACATGCTTTGTTTGTGGAGCCTCTGGTTATTGGAGGATCTACTGCCCACAATACTGCTGCCCTTACTGTAACAATCTATCCCCTGGTCACTCCCAGGCCTCCTGCCCCAATCATCATTGTAACCATTGTGACACCTTAGGCCATATTGTGGTGAATTGTCCTTTTCAGGAGACAACCTCCCCCCTTGAAGTGAATGTGCTGGTTTTGGGAGAGAAAGACACCTGGAATGAATGGTATGATGGAGACTCCACCTCTGACTGGTTTGAACAGGATGGAGAATAACAAGAGGAGGGAGACTGACAGGCTGCCAGTGCACCCAGAAATTAAGGATAGGCATCAGAAGTGGTACCTCTGCCTTAGTAAGGGGGTAATGTTACATTTTCTCCACTTATTCTTCTTTCCTTTCTTTCCTCTCCACTTGTATGTACATTTATCTGTCCTAGGGCTTACCCTCATCATCCTCGAAGCCCTATGGTTTGCTCTCATCCATGTCCTATGTATCTTGCTCTTGTTCTTCCTTCTCATTGCCTGGCACCTAGGCTGTTCCATCCTCTAATTACTATCTTTCCTTTCCTGAATCTTCTGATGCTGCAGACACCACCCCGATGGTTATTATTCTTTCCAATGCTTCTCCGCAGCACTTTCCTTGTTATCTTGATCCCACACTAGCCCTAAAGTACACAGGATGTATACAAGGACTAACAGGTTAGCCTGGGGAATCCCCAGCTAAATCTGCACAATCATATGTAGTGTTTCAGCATTCTTTGAGCAATTGGCCTGCAATCTCTCTTAGTATCCCTCTCGAGGCAAACAATGATAGCTCTGCATTAGTGAGCACTTGTGAATGTGTAGACTTCATATTGCTTTGCCTTACAGCTTGCACTACATTGTACCTAGCGTAACACTGTGTGGGTTGTCTACTGTGTGTCTGTGATACTGTAGGTCTGTACTGCTGTATGTCTGGTGCTACTGTGCAGTACTGTACAGAACATGTGTTACTGTATAGTGACCCACAGATTCATGCTTCTCTGTGGATCTCTGTACAGAATGCTACAAACATCTGGATGACTGTGTGAGCTGTAGTGAAAGGGATGTTTTGCTGATGAACTCATATGGTGTGCTAGAGAGATGGAGACCACAATACCAACAAACTGTGACATGTGTAGACCATGAATGATGCACAACATGTCAATGCGTCACTGGATGGTACACACTGATTGCCACACCCTAAAGTGGAGCTTTCTTTTGTGTACTGCCATGTCATGCTTCACCACTGGTCAGTCCACTGATAACCCAACACTGTTACATCCAGCATGCAGATAATAGATCAGAGATATGGAAAAGTTGAAGAGTAATACTCCGGTATTGATTCCTGTAATTCACAGACTAATCTTTTGAATTGAATGAACAATTGTTGGAAAAGTGTAATGCAGTGACACAGACCCCATCAGATTTTCCGTCCATAATTCGTCTCCTACTCGAGAATTGTACATGATACCCATATCTATGTATTGAGCTACCGATATGGCACTAGTCAAAAATTTCTTGTATTTTTAACGCCTGTGTGTAGAGCAGAATAAGCAAATCAGCGGGTTGGTCGTTGCAATACCCACTGGTCACATCTGTACCAATGATAGTATGCCACCGTCGACCGACCGCATGCTAGAACTTCCTGAGGGTGACTTGGTTAAAATTCGGTTCTGATTTCCGGATTCACACGCCCTTGAAACTCCCTTGCTGTCACCCACTTTGTTACCTAACACTCTGAGCCATCGTAGTGATTCGTCCCCAGAGTCTGAGGAAGAGTATCCAGGTGCCTACTCTGTCCCATTCAAAGCTCTTGGCGTGAAACTGGGAAGGCGTCTGGATGCGGTGCCAGCCGGGCCCCGATTTTGGGCGGTCCACGGGGAACGCCGCTGTCTGCGCCTTGGGTAAGAATAAAGATTGGTTGTATATTCCGCCCTTATGTACCACCGTCCCGAAGTATGACGAGATGGTCAAGGCGAACAATTGCTTTGAAGAATGGCTTCGCACGTCGTTGCCCGCAGGAGAGTATCCGGTCCCCTACGTTGATGGCAACAGAATAGATCAACTCGAAGACAGTTATAGAAACTGGGTGACTCATCTGAACGCTCTTCGGATTCATGGGTGTGTGTTCGACCTGTCATCCTTTTAAGCGTGACGTTCATATGCCAATGGATCCGGGCAGTATCAACATAAACACTCGGTATTTCCTGGTGAAACCCGAGCCCCTGGTAAGTTTCCTTTACCTGGGAGAATTACAAATTTCCCCATCGAAGACATTCCGCAAGATGAGATATTTTGGGCGTTACTACGTCCCTCAGACCCGTAAATGTTAGGTATAATCCCGTTCCTCGCCTGTGAGCTGGCTCGCTAAGCACGTTCCATGCTTAGTATCGCCCGCTCCAAGACGCCAACAGCCGTTACCTGGATGAAGTCTACAAGTCACGTTCACCTAGATCTGAGCCAATTTGGTCGGGTCAACGATACCGTAGTCTGCGTCTGAACCAATCATATGAGCGTAGAAGTTTTATGCGCTGGTGTTATTCCCCCCAATGAAAAGAAAGTGGATGGGTATATCGGTTCCTTCTCTCGTTATCCGCGAACTTTACTCATATATGCCATATAGCTCCTTCAATTCAAGGACCCCCAATTTGTTCGCCGCCATGAAGAATGACGATTGGCACATCCCGAGCACAGTCGTCCCCGCCAGCAAAGGCGAGCTCCAAATGTCCAAAACCCAGGCGGTGAAGCCATCAGGCCATGGGACGATGAGTTAGGTTCTGCGGACAAAGAAGATAAACACGAGAGGGATGGTTTCATGCAATCCGACAGTGATGAAATAGAAATGGACAGCGCCGACGAATTTGGGGACGAGGACAACGTCACTACCCAAGATTCTGATTCTGATGGATCAACCTGAGGGCCGGGTGTGGAGATACACCCACTCGCAACCTTAGGTGAACGAATGCTATCTAATCTGATGAAGAAGAAGTGTTTGAGGAGGGTGCTGCGTTCAACGTGGACTCGCCAAACAGTACAAAATCCCCTATGAGAAGTCGGACTCAGAGGTTCAACTGGACAAGCAGTGAAGATTGATTGGTAGTGCTTTGGGGTAGTGTTTGGCATTGTATTGATATACGTGCTGAATAGGGCCACAAAGCTTGGTCGCTGATAATATTGTGCTGATGCCCGAGCAACCTTGTGTCGACCAACATATGTATAGCCAACTTCAATCTTCTAGGTACGGTTTCCTTTCGTGGATCGGACATCCCACCCAGGTACCAGTGGCTCGGGCCCGACCAGCGCTCCGCTCCGTAAACCGTTTCTGATTCACCGATTCCTCATTGACGTAGATTCAGGGTCACACAACGGGAATATGTTATATATATGTGAACCCCGTGTACTCATTATGTTACAATAACGCCAAGTCCCTCCGATTGCTTCTGGCGCAACGATGCTTTCTCATGAAACCCTCACTGGACAAGCTGTCAGTGTCAATGCTTCGACCCCGGGCTGCCTCTCCAGACTACTCGTTTTATGAACATCACTGGGACGGACCGAGGCGTTTTCATTTTCCTGTCTGGCAACCCAGGCAGACAACGCTGTTCGTGGTGTTCGACGGCGAATCAAGACACCTTTTTTCCACCGCACGTATCCTCTTATATTACAGCAAGGCGTCGGACGCTCGATCTAATGTCTGGGTACGTCTGGGACTGGCAAAGAGAATGCCGCCAAGTTGTATTCATTCGCCGTGCTTCATAGGACATTCAACCGTTAGGATCAGTGATCCACTCATTCAGAGACCAACACCAAAGCGCACCTGCCAACGTGTCCACGCTCCCAAAACTCACGATCGCATTTGAAGTCGTAATTTGCCAATCATCGGCTTCCAAGTTACCCTTGGGTATCCTCGTCCTTCGGTCCCCAGCGAGCATCCAAGAGCTCCGCCGGGATTCTATCAGCGTTCTTCTTGAACGAGAGCTCCCGCTGACCACTGAGACACTCTCCCTGACGTTGTCCTTTGCGCATTCGACACTGTTGTGCACCACGATCACGCCAGGAAGTCTTGAACACCCTACCATGCCAACCCACCCTCTCACCCAGATTGAGCTCATCACGACACGCATCGTCCGTGTTCTTCCACCTGCGTCCGCTCGGCCAAGCGTTACCAATGGTTGCCTGCCCACGGAACTTCTTATCAAGACCTTTGAGGACACCGAGTTTCGCGTTAGCTGGCACGACGATCTGCTCTCCTTTGCCCAAGTATGTCGCGCGTGGTCGTGCGCAATGCACGTCCTCCACGCCCGTCTGAGCTTCTCAGAGGACGACGACAGATGGTACCAGTCGCGACACCCGCTGAACGTGTACACCCTCGCCAAGGCGCTGCGCGAAAAACCCATCCTCGGCCAAGACTTCCGCCAGCTCACGACCAACAACCTCGGCGAGTCGGCGAACGAGCAGGACGACATGTTCGAGCTCCAGCCGCGTCAGAACGCGGCGCGCTTCACGGCGGCGCTGATCACAATCCTGCGTACCACCAAGAAGCTGCGGCGGCTGCACCTCGGGCAATTCGATCCCGGCCAAGCCGACGCGCTCTTCGCGGTCCTCCGCGACCTGTCCGACCTCGAGATGGTTTCGATCGGACCGCCGGCAGAGCGGCCGATCGGAAGAGGCGGCAGCAGTGGCGGCGGTTTCATCCAACGTCGTGGCCCAGCCTGCGTGCTCAGCACCGCCCAGCTCGCCCGCTGCATGGCCCGCTGGCCCGCACTGGCGTCCCTCCACGTGCAGTACCTCCACCCGGGCATGCTCTCTGGCCGGATCTGGCGCGTCGTGCTGCGGCCGCCCGGCTGCACGCTAACACAGCTCGCGCTCAGCCGCGCGCGCGTGAGCGACCGGGACCTCGCGCGCCTGTGCGCGTCCTCGGCACGGACGCTCGAGCGAGTGGCGCTCGACAGGGTCCAGGGCGTCACCAACGCCGGGCTCGGCGCGTTTCTGCGCGCGGTCGCGGCGAATGTGGTATGTCTGACGGTGCGGGAGGTCGCGCTCCCGCCCCTGCGGCAGCGGGGCCACCTCGTCCTCGTCGGGGGCAGGGAACGCGCGCTGGACGGCGTGCTGGACAAGATGCTGCGGCTGAGGGAGCTGCGACTCGGCGGGGACGTGGCGAGCGAGTTCATGCTGGATCGGCGGTCGAAAATGTTCGTCGCGTACGCGGCCTCGGAAGTGATGCAGCTACCGGTCGTGCGGTTGTGGCTGGACAACGTGCCGAGGTTGTGCGGATTTGCCGCAGACGAAAAATGGCCTGGATGGTGTACACCTGGCAAGGCTCCACGAACCTAGGACATTTTCTTGAGCGGAAGAGGGTTGCTAGATGAGGACATGTGCACTCTCGAGAAACTTGTCTTCATTGGCAAGTCGTGTTTCATATCGTATACATGACAACAGAGGTCGTGACTTCATCAAGTCTATGCGAGACAAGAGGAGACGAAAAAGCCAAGAAAAAAAGCTAGCTGACGAAACAAGACGCACTCGGAAAAGATGAGATACATATCGATTGAACTCAGCCTGTTTTCAAGCGCCACATCCCGTTCTTGCCCGGGGACAACCCCATCCACTCAACCTTTCCGCGAAGGTAATCGACCCGTTTCACGCCTTCTTTTTTCTCGTCTTCAGAACGGCAGCGTTCGAGGTATGCGTGAGTGAGGACTTCTCGGTCCTCGTCGTCCAATTCGCTGGTATAAAAGTCTTGTTTAGCTATCTGCTTGCTCATCGCAGCGAACAACTGCTGAAAAAAGTCTGCTAGGGAGATGTACGGCGCCCCGTTTGCGCTGATGTCGATGTACCAAGGCAGACGCGAGTGATAGACGCGCATGTACTTTGTAGGGGGGTACGTAACGGCATGGTCCATATCGTCCGCGAGTGGAGCACGACCCAATTCTCGAAACACGAGCGTCAGGGGCTCGCGGCGCAAGTCATATATGGCCACTGGGCGCGACTTGCTGTAGCAAAGAAACGGATGCAAGTCCAGCTTAGCGCTATCAACCAAGGCTATATATAGGGTGAACAACACAGAACGTCCTAATAAGAGAGGTCACTGACTGTCCAAATTTCGACCGGAGTTGGATTTATTGCGGAACATGGATGCAAACCCGGATTTAAATTTGAAATCGGATCTCCACTGCTGGGGACGTTCGCGATACGTTCCGGGCGGGATATTGGCGCTCGAAGAGGTCGTCGATTGCGACAGAGATGAAGATGGCGTATGCATGGCGGGCGCACGAGGCGTGAACATCTGGACATCTGGCATCCGGGTAGGAAGGTCAAGAGGAGACAGATCTCCCTGCGACGGCCATGGGGAGTTCTTAGGATGAGGGTTAGGTTTTTTTCTGCTGTTTTGCGTCGGGTGTGGAATGCCGTGCGTTCGTGGAGGATGTGGGAATGGATTGGCTGAGGGCATCTGAGGGTGCATGGGTTGACCCGGGAGGTATGGGCTCGGGGCCGATGGCGGTGGATAAGCTGTAGGGCCATAGTATTGGCGCCAGGTAGCAAATGGATCTTGGGGCCTGTTCAAGGAGTAAGATGAGGAGTCGGATATGTGCGTGAATCATACTGGGGATATGGTGTACCCCAAGGGTACTGGGGTACGTTCGTGGGTGCGGGGCGAGGCGCTGGCCTACTCCCCATGACGGTTGCACCCGTTGGAGGCGGAATATTGCGTGGGGGGTGAGAGTTCGCCTCATTTGCATCCACTAGCTGAGGCATATCGGCCCAAACATCCCAGCGGCTTCCCATGGTCAAGTGTCAGTCGATGAAAGAAAAGAGGTGGACCTGACTTTATCGGAACGACTCGGATTGCTGTGTTAGGCTATACGATGGTAGCCACACCGACGGAGGCCCGTTTGCTCAAGGTGGTAGTTCAAAGAATGACGCAAGTCCGCCCTTCAAGGTGCTCAGCGATCGTGCCGAACAAATGCTCGAGAGGTGATAAATCCTAGGAAGCCGCCGGTGATGCTGATGAAGGTGAGGGTCGATTGACTAACTCATTTGGAGTCGGGTGACTCGGTGTGAGTATTTACCGCTGCTGGAGAAAACCCAAAATGGCACAAGGCCCTAAATTTATGTATACCCACGCTCGATCACTGCTTCTCTTCATCACCCTGAGCCCCACAGCGCAAGCAGTGTGCATAAAATCACTCTGGCACCTTCTTTCTGGTAGGGCCTGATTCACAAACCTGCTCGAAAATGAGCTTTTAAAGATCACATCGATTTCCGCTCTCCTCGCTGTGTTACTGACCTTGTGCACCAACAAGCAGAATATTTGTGGTCCACGACTATCGGTAAAACCCTTCAGACCTCACCGCACCTCACCGCTTTCAATGGATCCACCCCTTCTGCCCCGTGGATCTCACCCCGTGCTATCTCTTTGCGTGCGCGCTTCTCAGGCATGGGGTGGAACCAATGGTATTAAGGCTATTGCAAGTCGTTAGACCGGTCAAACACTTGATATTGGGTGTTCTTGACGACGACTGATATGAAACACACCGCAAGCCAATTTCGAGAAAGGATTGATGCAAACTATGCCCTCGACCTTGCGCTGACGGCATGATACGTCCACGCCCAGTCAAGTATCTTCTTAAAGCAACTTTTGACGTGGCCGGGGCCAATGACAAGGCACCGGAGCGTTGCTAAGCTCACCTGCGTTCATTGTGAACAGGAGGCATCTATGATCCACGTACCACATTATGAGACGCTCTGAAAATATTCGATACTTCAAGTGAGATCTGACGACATTACCTAAACCCCGGCATCACAGATTTGGTATGGGCCCCTGTTTCATTTTGCCCCAGAACCATCGTCCTTCACCTCAGTACCGTGGAGAGCACATCTGAGATACGACGGCGCTCAGCGAAGTGCACCAGTGTTCGCGCCAATTCAAGAATCGAAGGCATCCTATCAAATACAGTGTCCTCTGCAATGAGAGTTAGAAAATAGCTATCAAAAGGAATAGTGTGGACAGTTGCAAAGGAGGACCAAAGCTTTCTTCAGGCACGTCTTTCGGTGGAAAAGACATGCGGTGTCTGTCCCTGCTGTAGGGCCTGACCTTGCGGTTGTTCCTGTATGGGCTTTTTAATCTGACGTTGTCGTCATCTGTTCCATACCCAGCATGACATCGTCTCAACTTATAGGTGCGCGAGAGGGGCGGCAGCGATAGTATGTACCTTGCGAGCCGGCTTGTAGCAACCATTCATGGCTGTGAGGCACCAGATGATCCCTCTTGACAGCTCCAGCGGCAGACGGCCTGGACGGGACCGAACAATGAACCTCGTGCCTGGAAAAAGCGCCCACGACACCCATGGAGACCGGCGGCAGGCGATCCCAGCACAGTGGCGCCGTTAGAAAAACCAGCCAAAAGGGTAGTACGCCCTGGTTTGGTTGGGAAAGCCAGGGGAGGGGAAACGCACCTAACGATCCCTCAAGCACGGAGTGGTGCCGCAGGTGGCACATACCCATGTGAAGTACTAGGACCACGTCTAGGCGAGATAAAACAGAGGCCATCAGATTCGCCGTACATCCTCACGAGCGATGACGCATCACTGGTGAGCTTTCTGGCAGAGTTGAGGGGGGTACGTCCACAAAGTTTCACGTCAACGAGTCGTCGGAATTCGAGAGTGGGGCCGGCCGGAGTGACCACGCCTGTCACACAGTTCTAGTTGTCAATAACCACGCCCTGCGCGCCGACGAACATGGGTGCCTCGAAAACACCCCGTAACCCCTTCCAGGGTTAAACAATCATCCCGGTTCCTGGTTGTCAATTCGGCCATCCACCGCGAGAATAGTGGTGATCTGTATCCCATCACTTGGATGATGCGCTCTGGGCAGTGTTCACAAACTCGTTTTCCGACCACGACTGGGTTAGTGCTATATCTCAACGGATGCTGATGAACTTACGATTGATCGGCCATACTCTGCAACGTAAAGGTGGCAAATTAAGTGGTAAGACTTCGTATAAGTATGTACTTAGCGGTATTTTTCATTTTTCATTTGGGTGGTTGTGCCAGCACGACTCATGCGCTCCTTTCAATGCGGCCCGCAGGAAAGATTTGGACCCGTGAACCAACGCTAAAATCCACATGAATCGAGCATGGCGCTTCGTTCCCCAAGAACTTGTACCACTGGTTGTGGGCAAGCGCATTATTGCCTCCTGGCATCAATTCTGCCTCTCCCACCTGACATCCTTCCTATTCTATTGCCACCAGTCTGGAAAGTTCTGTCTCTGTCGGGTCGCACCGGAAAAGCTTTCTCAAGGAAAAACAACACCCCCACGAATTGGACACAAAGTATTCGCCCTCCTAAGAGTCCTCTAGTTCCTCTATCTCATCTCCGCACTATTAGTATTGACAGTGCCCTATGGAAATAGATAAGTAGTGCGGTCACATGCAGAACGCCGAAGACTGCCTATACAGTGCCACCTTTTTTTACATAAGGTTTCACAAGGCGGGATTAACTTTGTGTGCATGAGGTACGTCGGAACCAAGGTCAAGGTCACGCGGTCCTGGCCGTGCTTCGACGATGTAGCCCTATTGGGGGGCATCTCGTTTGATCCCCTCGGCCTACGGGTTGATACGTATTGCGCGCATTTACGCCGTGGCTTTTTCTCTGCCGCTTTTCGTGTGAGCTACCGACCCGTTCATGAAATGCGTTCGAGTTCGCATATAGGTCCCCGCCGGCGACCGGCGACGATCGCTGAGGCGGATGCCAAAAGCCCATCCTTTTTGGTCCTGCCGGTGCATCCTGCGCCACGGCCACCTTCGTCGACGACGTTGCCGCCACAAAATTCCTGACCCTGCCACATGCAACCCAACCTGCAACAGCACGGAAAAATAGGCTGCAGTTCTGCGCACTTATTTCCACCGACGGCCGGCGGTGACACAGAACATGACGTTGTGCTGACGTTTTTTTTTTTTCTTTTTTCTTTGGGCCATTTCATCGCCGCATCATGATAATCATAGATCATAGATGTGGGTTTCAAGAAATAAATATAAAATAAAATGAAAATTGTACGCCACTCGGTCCACACCCGGTGACCTCCTTCAAAACTCTGTTTGCACGTGCCCTCGGAGACTACTATAGTCCTCAGATCAACACACCTGGCTTCCATCGTTGGGGGCTTGGCTTGTCGCATCCGCTGGCTTGGGGGGGAAGGAAGGTTTCCGATTGCGTCACGATGGGGGTGCGAAGGGCGCCACTGCGTGTGACGTGCGGCATATGGGGGGACATAATGCTCTAAACAGCTGTCTTCCGTTGTCGCTCCACCATCTATTCCTCACACCGCACATGAGAAACACGCTGGCAGCGAGAGGATGACGTCCCTACAAATACTAGTTAAGTATAACTATATACAACCAAAGAGAGGTATCAGCGTTCTGAAATCAGTTGAACGAAGCGGCGTGTATCACAGAGAATAGGCTCTGGCCTAACGAAGCGTGGGGGAAGAAAGGCTATGTTACAATATACAGTTGGGAGTTCCGTGGGTGGAAAAAATGTAAAAATACACCTTTGTTAACTTGTTGTTCAAGCGTCGCACGTCTGGGCGGTGGGCGAACGAAATTAAATAAGTTGACAATGCCAAAGGAAAGATAGTTCGGAGAAACACGGGGCGGCGTGGTGCGAACGAGGGACGCATCAATAAGCGGGCATCAGAACGCGGTCAACGAGGACAAGAAAGCGGACATGGGCAAGTCGGTACCCACGCCGGACACCGACTTTTCCGAACAATCGAATGAAAACGGGTCTTTGGGAAAAGTGGGAAAATCAGGTTGCACGAACGCGGAGTGGGTAAGCGGGTTCTCGTGGTCAAAGAATTGCAACCCGGCTGAATACTGTTGACCACAAGATTGAAGCTGATCTGACGCCACGGAAAAAGGATTTAGCATAAAAGATTCCTCGGAGTCCAACGCGCATTCGAAGACAGGCGAAGGGGACAGTGCTTGCGGAGTCGGGGGCAGACTGGAGAACGGTGAAGAGGTAGGCGTCCAATCGCCGCAATATGAAGTATCAAGACACAGCGCGGGAGTCTCGACCCGGTCAGCTGCCGCAGGATAGTCGCCAAGACTCGTGCCCGTTGGCAATATCGAATCCCCGAACGCAACTTCGAACGCGAAAGGGTCAAGCTCCTAAACGAAGTCATTAGGATGCAAAGCCCACCTGGAGCACACAGACTCACGAAGGTGGGTTGAGATCTCGAAGGGAATGAGTATTCGGGGCAAGGAACAAAGGTATGTGTATCTGAAAGATCGGGGCAACTGCGTGAAGCCACAAGAGGCGCCAGGGCCTTTGCTCCTTCGACGGGCCGTGCGGAGGGTTGGGTACTGACTGATCGAACACGATGGATGGGCGATAAACGCTCGTCTTTCCCGGTCTGGAGTCCGTCGACGGGCGCGGAGGATGATCTGCGGTAGGAACCAATCGTGATAGGCGTCTCGAACCTGGTGACGATTTCGGGAACATGTGTCCGATCGAATTCCTGGATGGCGGCATCGAGCTCTGCACCTTTTTTGCCTTCGACGAGTAGCTCTGCTATCTTGGCGCATCGCTTCATGTCCTTCGGCTCTACCTCCCGGACTTTGCGCTTTTCTGTTCCCCCCTTGCCCTTGGCATGGGACGGCCGGAATGCGTACTGTGGCCACTTCCTCCGGTGCTCCTCTAGTGCTTGCTTCGCCTTTGCGTGCCAAACCTGGCGTTCATCGTGAGGCATGTTCTGCCACGTGAGGCCGATAATCTTGGACAACGTGCTGTGATTGGTCTCGACCTCGGTAGAGACATGCTGGCTTTTAATGAAGGAAGATCGGAATAAGATGAAGGCATTCGGCGGGCGGGGAATGTGATCCTCTCCGCGTTTTTTACCGTGCGTCGAACGGCGCGCAGAGGGTTCGGTACCGGAGGATGGGAATAAGATGGGTTCGAAGCTCGCCTCGGCGCCGGACTGGGGGTCGTTAAAAGTGATAGGGGTGACATTAGGGGCAAAAGCAATGCTGTGAGGAGAAGCTGGCTCGACTGGGAGGGACCAAGTTAAGTGAGCGCCTATAGAACACGAGTCATTCCCTCAATACCCACGGAGGCAAGTTGACCGAACGCAAACGGGAGAACGAACCTTCGACGCTGTCACATTTCGATGGCCGCAATCTCTCAGCAGGCATAACTGAAGGAAGGTATCACAATACGGCGGGAGGATACAAGGATGTATCTGCTGGGGGGACACGAGGCGAAGTATTATGGACAGGATGGATTTATAGGGAATGATACACGTACACGGTAATTTCAGGGTCTTGATAAGATGTAAGGCGTCTATCGAAGGACGGCATGCGTAAGCAATAGAAGGTATATGAGCCGCAGGCGGACAAGGCTTCCATACTCAGGCTAGACCGTGACAACTCACTCATTAGGTCCGGTATGGACCGGATGAGAAGATGACGGCCGGTATCGATGGTCATGTTTACACGGTCCACCACATCATTCGAAACTTACCATTGGCACAACCCATTTGGCAACTCTGAACCGGCAGAGCAGCTGCCTGCGTCACATGACATCCGCGTTCCTGTGCCACGACTTGCCTTTTCCGTCTCTCCCACCCGGCGATTCCTTTGCGGGCCGGCTAATCACCACTCATCTGAAAATTTTATGCCCTCTGAAAAAAATTAAAAATTCTGGTATGTAGCCCGGCTCGCTCCTCGCCCCGGAATGAACCGCTGTGTCTAGAAAACATACTCGTTCGCATGTGCCAGCTATACCGCTACGCTCACCCGAACTGCTGTTCCTGGAGGACAGCTTTCGGGACTTCAACCTTGTCTTGGGTTGCTAACACTTAGCTCATCATCCCTCTTGGGGCGCGTTATCCTCTGCTCGGGAGCCACAATATGTCAACTCTCATAGTTGTATTCCTGGACGCACGGTACGCACGGTACGCACGGGCAGTGGAGCTACCCTTCTGCCTCCAAGCGTTCTTTATCAAGTTTGACTCCGTTGTATTTCTGTGGGCTCAACCTGTGTACGTCTCGCGCCACTCTTGCTTAGACAGATGAAACCTCTATCCAATGCCGAAGCACCCCAACACCAATACAACGGCGACTTGAACTCGACATCGCTTGTCTATCTAACTCCTCGGCTGCGGATTCGAATCAGTGTCACTTGCGCCGACCCGCAACGTCTACTTATCTTTTCCGCTCCTTTACAACTCCTTCAAGCGATCAAATTACTGCCACCGGATCAGTGTCGGTACCCGACCCCATCCGGAAGCACCCAATGATGATCAACGAGTCATCGCTGCTGATCACCGTGCAGATAACACCGCTCCCTCACGATGGTTCTTGAAAGACAGCCTCACTCACATCGCATCCCGCCTGCCTGACAACATGACGGCGGACCAGGGTTTGACGGGCTTTTCCGAGGTATAAAGCATGTATGCTCGATTGTCTGTTTTCGTCAGCCTAGTCACTCGTTTTAGAATGCCGTGAGCCTGCTCTTGGTCCTGGCCACATGCACCACGGTCCTCAGTCAAGACCGCTCCTGTTGGGCTAATCAACTGCATGCGAAGGCGTGAGTGCTCCGATTTTACCGCCGGTGGCTAGCTGACCGCTTAAAATGGATTAGCCTGCCTATCCGGCTCCTGGCCAGGTATTCTCTCGACTCGCTCGTTTCGGTACGAGTGCGAATGGTCGCCGTGCGGTAACATCGGACTCAGATCATGGACTTGGCTGGCCCCGTCCGCCATCTGATCGGGGAACGATAGTAGGGCTCCATTCCCGCTTAGAAAGTTATGTCATTGCAAGTAGTCCCTCTTGCACTGGTCAGGGTAGTTCAAGATTGCACGAGGGACAAGGAAGTATACCGTGGCTATGTCCTGAATCGAACACCCCGCTTCCCCCTTGTATGTTACAGCCTAGCTTACTCGTCTTGGGTAACTGGCAATATAACATTCTTTCTGTGCTGGAGACTTCCAGACTAGAAAACAAGGTCGTGGCTATCGTATCAAGGTACAGACGTGTAGACGTAAACCCGGTGTGTAGGTGTGACCGAGGTAAACATAAGTCACGACTGGGCAAGTGGACTACTTCCAATACAATGGACTGTCAGGACGATGAACGTCGTTCAGCATGTGCTTAGGCAATTCCGTCGGCGAGATGTTCCTTTACTCCCGACGGACGGCCTCTGACGGTCAGGGAAGCTCGCGGACCTGCATTCATTACTGCTCTGACTGTGCTCACATTCTGGCGAAGAACAATTAATTTGAACCACGGCAATTTAATTAGCAACCACGCATGTCTGCCAGTTCTTGCATTGCTTGAAATTGACGACACGTGCGTGCGACATTCGGAAAGTTCCCCACATCAACACCACCTGCCTCTGTAACGTGCGGTTGATCATCGCGCTCTCCTACTTGCGGAAATCGATCCTTTTGCCAGCATCCAACCACAACTACACATCTTCGGTAAATGCAGTGCGGCCACGGCAACATGTGCAGGCGAGACTTTAAATTAACCGTGCACGATTAGTCAATGGGCACTGGTTACCAGCAGATCCCATCGATACCGATGGACCGTCTATTCTAATTGCGCTGGGGGCGAAACTAAACTCCAACGTCCATAAACATATAAATTCCTTGCATAGCTATCTTATGATCAACGACATACCTTCCCAGCGCGGATAACTTCCTCCTGCCGGTCCATCAGCGCGCCCTGTGTTGAGGGTGATTACAGAAGTAATCCTGAGCAACGTCCCGAGCCGTAATGCTTCGAACATATTACGCACGAGCCGATTGACCGGATCACGAAGATGGGAATCTGATACAAACTATGATCGGGGGTCTGGGCGTAGATCAACACAGACATGGGACACGGGCGAAAATAGAACGCTCTTCTCACTATGAAGCTAACTGGGTTACAATGGAATGCCCCCTTGGAAACAGGGTGCCGGAATCTCGTGTCGATGAGATTCTGTATTGTAGCGTCGTGAACGTCAACGCGTCTGAATGATCGAGACGAAAACGTAACCCAGCGCTGACCTCGAGTACATTTGTATCACCAGTGTCATCCTTCGCAAGCATGGCTCGCTGTGCTACAAGACAGGGCCGGCAAGTCACTTGGATTCTTTGCTAGTCGAACAGCTGGTCGTAGCAAATCACCATGGCATTATTTTGAACGGCAGGTGGTGGCAAACACTGCCCTTGTCCAGTGAAGACGTGAACGTAACGTGCTCTGGTATACGTAATAGGATAAATACGTATGTAGCACTCAACACTGACAACCACGAACAGGGACATGACACTCACTCTCCATGTACCCCAAGTCAAGCCGGCCCAACATAGTTCATGGCGCCCCTGAAAGTTAATCCACAGGAAATGTGTCGGCGAACATCCGGCATGCACCTGTCCTGAGATTTGGATTTCCCTGGAGGATAATAGTATCTCCATGTGATGATAGGTGGGTGGCGCCAGTCATTATTTTCGCAATAAGTAACTGTGATTGCGGTTATGGTGGAGATGTTATGTGTAATAAGAATAGTAAGGTTTACCCACAGAAGTAGCTTGCATTCATCCAGTATTGCCACAAACTTGAAACTATATATAAACAACTTCTCGATTGTCCTGTAATTCAAGCTGCCTTGAGTATCCTCGAACATGATATGAAGCCGCCAGGTCATCAAAGTAACTGGGCCGTCCGGACTTCACAACGTTTCACGAAATTGGAAAGAAGCTGTGCAATGCGATAGGACATGCTGAGAGGAAATCTCATCCGAGGTATGTAGAGTGACTGAACATCATAGTGGATGGTCGGGAAATGGCCATCAAAAAAGTGTTGAGTTCCTTAAGTGAAGATTAGAAGACCGTCATGTCATCATTTTGACAGTGAAGCTCACATAGAAGTTCCCGAATAAATAGACTCCGATGGTATCGTCGGTTCAGTACATGCTCCCAGCTCTTGTGGCATGGCCAGTGATCGCTATTGTTACGACTAGACAAACGAAGTCGAAAGTTGAGACAATCACTTACACAAAAGGCTGCTCCAAGAAGTTCTTTCCCGAGTCAATCGCACACGAATTTTTGAAAGAGTAGATGATGTGGGTGTTGGGGATGAAGTAGATCCTTCATGACGTGAGACAATGGTTCTCGATTGAGGCAACATTTGGTAGGCGAGCACGGGCCCCACTAGGAATCGTGGAGGACCGGCCCTGGTGACTTATCGGCCCGGCAGGCGTTGAAACTCGCGTGGAAAAAAGGGCCACCGCGGTCCCGCAGGGACTATCTCATGTGCATGCCACATAGCACCAAGGTCTGTCAACAAATTGAAAGTAGATTTTGTTCATCAACGGATTGCAGGGCATTCCTGAAGGTGAAGTGTGCTTGTTGGGTAAGCCCCCAAATTTATGTAACCTTCCACACCAGATACCAGCAGATTTCACATAATAATATTACTACTCAGGCGTAATTCTACTATATCTAATGACACCTCATTCCGTTGATCCTCGTAACATCTTCCAGTTCTGAAACCTCCACAACTGTGAGAAATGGCTAGCTGATACGCCACCTGGAACTCCGGTGGCCGAACCATGATGTCATGTGAGCTAGACCCAAGAGCTAGACTTACAGGACGTATTCCTCACAGGGACAGGTGAGCATGTGAAAGACCATTCCACTATCGCTTTAATGGTTAATCACTTATCGCAGTACATTAGCTCAATCCATTCAACTGACCTGGCCCTCCGGTGGCAAACTTCAACACAATTCCCCATATGGCTATCTTCATAGACTTGGTTCTGTGGCTTGCCCAGTGCGTAGGGATTGGCATAATCTCCAATTTCTTTATTGCAAATTGTGCTAACTATTCAGGGTCTAGAACATGCAGACTACGGAACTTGCCTGCAAACACCTGAGTGGGAACTCCTGATGATACTGGTGTAATTGCTAGCCCAACCTAATTCAGACGGGCATGTTGTGTCAGGTGCTGAGGCACCGCAGACTCAGTAAGAGTGGGAGGTACAATATTGATTACAATGAGTGATAGCCAGTTGGGCCAGTGGTGCCGCACTAGCATGATAGAACTTGAGTCCTTCGATTTCTATGTCTATCACGGATACAGATGCCCGGCGTATCAGCCCCGCGGTCCCGGCCTGGTCTAGCTTCCTCGTAGTTCAGGTTCAGTCGCAGGTTCGGGTTCAGATCCTGAATCCGCTTGACCGATCGCCGGTGGCTCTTCGAAATTGGGCTCATATTGATTCTGAAGAGCAGCAAGCAGATTCTAGTCGCTCGGCCGGTGCAACCTGGATGTAAAAACAGGTACGTACTCTGTCATACATCTAAATAGGAATTTCGAGGCGTTGTCTCCTGCTTCCCAGGGGTAGTACTGCCTCACTGTTCTGCTCACCAAACCAACCTCAATGAAAAACAACGATGACCCGAGGCCCGGATTTGGAATGAAAGAATCGGTCAAATGTAAAAAGGTAGGCCACTCGGGGGCATGCAGGCGAAGTTTACCAGGTTATAATCATGTCCAAGGGGTCTCCGCATCCACATTGCTTATCTCTAGGGTGGAAAAAGCGGCAGTATGACAGCATATAAGCTATTGTGCTTACCTTGTGTGAGTAGAGCCTAGGTCTGTACTAGAATCGGCCGAAATTCGGAGAAGTAAGCCGTGGGAGCAGCGCTCCTTCGTGGTACCCTTCGATCCGATGTGGCAAACCATACGCCAGCTGATAATATTGCTCATTGGAATTTGGAGCAGGTATCAATAAGAAGGGAACACTAAAAGGCATGCGCAGGCTCGGGCTAGAAACCTGGCACTGTGAGGCTCTTGATCCAGCAGTTTTGGCCAGTGCGAAAAAGCAATCAAAAATTACAAATTGGGAAATAATTCACTTGTTCGACCGAAGATCAACTTCTGACCTTTCCACCACCCCAGTGCGCAGCGTCCCGGAATATCACTATCATACCCTGTCTAGGCTTTTTGCTTCCCACATCGCAGCTTATTTTCTGGCTTCTTTTTTGTTTGCTACGGAGACACGGAGCAACTTCGGCACGCAGTGACACAGTATCGACTCTCACATCTGTCCACTGGCAATATTTCAGCCGCACGATGCTTGGGTGTCGACTCAGATCAGGAGTTACGGGGTCAAATAATCTAAGTGTCACCAATCTACAAGAAAGGATGGCAATTTCGTAATCGATTTCCGTTCGTTCTTTGGTATTACTCTTCTAGTGTCCCTGTGGTCGATTATTTTCTGCTACTGGGACTTGCGTCTTTGAAATGTTCCTTACAGGGTCCGACTCAGAAAGCAAATTTCAAGGTATTTCGTCGTTACTCAGCAACCAGGGTTCAGTGGTGGTCAGGGCTATCGATGTTTTGGTCACTTCTGTGACTTAATCGCAGCCCCTCCTAGCCTGGCCTTACGTTACTAGACTGCTGGTTCGTATTGCAGATGACAACTTTGTGCCCCTGTTCACAGATATGGATCGATGGTACGACCTTCAAATCGAATTGTTTCTTCGGTCCACGAATCCGATATACTAAACATAACGAGACCTCGACGTAAAAAGTAATCAACACGAATAGTGGGTTCAATCCATAGCATAAACACCCCATCCGCCATTCATCTAAAGTCGTTTTTACGTCCAGCGCCTTATGTTTAGCAGAGCCGGGCCACGGGCCGAAAAGATCATTCGTAAGCCGTGGTTGGTATTTTAAAAGCTCGAAAAATCAACTGACTGTCATCTATTCATTCACCTCCCAGGGATGGACCTGCCTGCTGTTATCTCACCGCCAACAGCTAAAGTCGACGTCGGTCCCTCTGTCGAGGATGCTGGGATCGCTCTCCGCCCTATTGCACATAAATATCCCTCCTCTCCGACATCTGTGCTCGAGTGCTCCGAGGATGTCGGAACCGTCCCTAATGCCCCCGTTGTGGACTCTGCTAGTCATGGATCGCCCGTACACGCTATCCCCGAAGCGAGACCGCAAAGCCTAAAATCTCGGGAGTACATACAACTTGCGGCTCTTTGCTGGTTCGTCTACCTTGAGGGATGGAACGATGGAACAAACGGGCCGCTATTGCCACGCATTCAGAAGGTCTACGGAGTACGTCGCTTTCGACTGGTAACTCCGTGTTTTCTGATACGCAACTAGGTCGACTACACGGTGGCATCAATGATATTCGTTTTCGCCTGCTTGGTGTGTCATGTGTTATGTCTCACCACAAAGGCAGCATATGGAATTAAGGAACATAATAGGGATTTATAATTGGTGTTTTATCGAATGTTATTTTGACTGAGAAGTTGGGATTCGGGAAGGTAATGTATGGCCAATTCAATGAGAGATACACCCCTCTCATATTTACTTCAAGGTCATGGTCTTGGGTGAGCGATTTTGCTAAGGTAAATTTAGTATTTTTACCAGAAATTTCAGGCTCTTTGCTTCAAATTGTCGCGTATATCATCGACTCCATTGCACCTCCATTCCCTGTATTTGTGTTTGCATACTTTATCAACGGTATCGGCTTGGCCTTGCAGGTAAAGTTCTCTGCGAAAAATCTGCTTTACCAGGCTTAATGAAGTGTAAAGAATGCTCAATCCGTCGCATACGTGGCATATTTCAAGGATAGTCCGGAAGCAAAAATGGGTATCTTGATGGCTGGCAAGTGAAATATTCGTGAAAACACCATATTCTAAATTTCCTATATCTTTGTTTCCTCATCCAGCGTATGGTACGTTATTGGTGACGCATTTTGCACACGTCGCTAATAGTGATTAGGTGGTGGTGCTCTCTCTTCTCCGCTTGTGGCTACTCAGTTCGCCCAAATGAAGCACTGGTCCTTCCATTACCTCTCCTCTCTCGGTATAGCGCTGACCAACACAATGGTTCTCATAATCGTTTTTCGATTCAAACGACACGAAGGTGATCCCGTTTCGGAGATGCTTGCAGGATATACTCACTACATGCCCCCAAGAATGCCTCGCGCAAATTGGAATAACAGAGTCAAAGGGGACCAGCAAACAAAGTCATTTCCGTCAAATAATGGCCATCAAGGACGTCCATTTCCTGGCGTTCTTCTCTTTACTTTATGTTGGAGCTGAGGTGACGATAGGAGGTAAGAATCATCATTCCACGCATGTCTCTCCCTTGTTATTCACCACATGATACAGGTTGGATTATCACATACATCATCGACGTTCGGGGTGGAGGGCCGTCATCTGGCTACATTTCAAGCGGCTTTTTTGCTGGTGGGTCCGTTGCTCCGCGTGTAGGATCACTTGACGTACAGAAACAGGAATGATGACTGGTCGTATCGCATTATTATGGGTGAACGAAAAGGTCGGGTGCGCGATCCTTCGTGACGCATGCAAGCTGACTTTCACAGATCGGTGAACGTTTGGCGCTTTTGATATATGCCATATGCGCCATCGCGTGAGTATCGCTCGTGATCTGGAGGTATATCACTCACCCTTCTGCAGACTCGAGTTCGTCGTTTGGTTCGTGCCGTCCCTCGTCAGCGATGCCGTCGCGGTCGCGATCATTGGGATATTGATGGGACCAATGTACCCGATCGCTATAAACCATGCAGGCAGGGTTTTCCCGCGCTGGCTCATGAGCGGTGCTATTGGCTGGGTTGCTGGGTCGGGCCAAGCAGGATCTGCGCTTATGCCCTTTATGGCCGGAGCCATCGCTTCAAAAGCTGGAATTGCGACCCTCCAGCCAGTGTAAGTGAGCGACGCTTTTTTGAGTCAACTGTTTAACGTTTGGTGTCATGTAGGTTGGTTGGCATACTAAGCCTTATGACAGTGATCTGGGTTTTGATCTCTAAAAAGCGCAAGACGCACGACTGAGTACAGCCGGCTTGGCTACAGTCGCGCATTTATTGTCCTCCGCGTTGCAAGTAATTCCGAATGTCCCTTAGAATGTCCAGCTGTGTTTTTGTACGCTTATCATGTTCATTTCTTCAGGGTTTTTTGAACGACGTGTATAAAATTTTTGTAGAATCACACGGGCAATGTTTTAGCACTGAACTTTCCTTTCAAAATAGGCCTTAAATTCCCTGACGACCCTCTAACATCCGTTCTTGAGACTCGGCGTGCGACAAGACAACGGGTACCTTGACTTGACCTAAACCAATCTTCATTTTGTGGCCCGTAGATGAGTCAGTGAGACGGCTCAGGGTTTTCGCACCCACCCACTTCTCGCTCTCTCATGTCAACTCCCGTGTGATCTTGGTGCAAGATTTCCCGTCCATTGCGCGTCATCCAGCCTTGGCCGTCTCCCGCGACCTGCTTGGTGCTCGTCCCACCCGCGCAGCTCGCACAGACGCGATTGGCGTAATGGGCCGAAAAGCTCTACGGGCTGCTGCCCATTCTCGTTCGCTGCACACCATGTAGCAGTCTACAGTACCTACTGAGCCGTGCCATAATTCATTCCCTGTCGCCAGAGCAGGACGATGTTCACGGACGATATTCCATGAACGCCCCCGACTTGACAACGCGAATCGTTGGGAAGCTTGTCTATCCTGTCTGCATCGGATGATTGTCCTCCTTGTTTGCAGTTCCCAGAACGCCGGACAGTCTTTGGACTGTCATGCCATGAGCATTCGATCCTATACAAGTACCCAGGTCGGTTTCGCTTTGTGAAGGCCGCTACAAGAACGCAGCCAGCTGCACCGCGAGCTCGACGATAGACCCTACGTCCAGCACAGTTGTAAAGATATTCTGTCGAGCTAATCGCTTGGTAGCGTTACGTATTGAAAACACTACCTCTCGTCGGATTCGTGCCTCGTCCACTTCCCTCGTCATCGACGAGACCAATTTCTTGAGTACGATGTCAGACTTAAATATCTGCATTCGTTCTGATTCGTCACATAGCCGGCCAGTCTCGACGTTTATAAGCACGAGCGGATCCATCATGATGATCTCGCGAGCGATAGCGTTGATGAGTAGCAGACTCTGTCTGTGAGGGAGAAATATATTTCTGTCGCAGCCCTGGAAAGTTACGTTAATCGTTCAACACTCAGTACTAACAGGGATATATTCACTGTGGAATGGTGATCACGAGCTCAGCGTCTGATACAACCACGTGATGCAACCGTATCACCGAGCTAAACGGGAGACATGCAAGGAACAGGTGTTAAAAGGGCTACTGGGGGGATGGCACGAGACTGACGTTTTTCTGCCCATGTACTGGAAGACGGCGGAACCGTTGTAGGGGCCAAGCCCCACAACTCCGATAGTAGATAGCGTTCTACGTGGTGACCACAACTTGATGCCGTCGTCCCACCTCCAAGCCCCGCTTGGAATGTTGTGCGTCAGTCTATCATGACGAGAGGAAGGCACACACACCCCTTGCAATATATTCAAAGCGGTGGCAACCCTGATAAGCGACGCATGAAGCACGCCCGGAAGGAGCCGCTGCAAACACCCGTGACCCACCGAAGCTGTGGCCAAACTCGCGCCGCCCAACCACCGCCGGACAAAGGGGGGCCGATCGGAACGAGCTCGTCGGCACGTGCTGATTTTACATTGAGCCCGGTCTGCGCAATATCGGGGTGGGTCTCTCAAAGCCTGTGTATGTCGGCTTACCCGTAAATGGACCCGCAAGTGACTGGTGCCGTCAAGACCCGGGAGCATACCATCGCAGATGCTGGCTACCAACATGCCACGAGACGGGCTAGGTAGACGAAGACTGAAGTGAACATACAGTCTGATTCAGATCGGATCGCGTGAGGCAAAAGAACGCAAAAATCAACAGAAACGACAGATTGTGTGTGATCACGTGTGCGCCCACGCCACCACTTGGCCCAGCACTGCACGAAAGGGTCACCATGCGGCAGCCAAGATGGACGATGATACACACGCATTGTGGACAATAGACTATCAGTATTCCAATCGTATGCGATGCAGAGTCGGCCTGCCGAGGCCAAACAGAGCGGAATCCGCTTCACCACTTGGCTGAGTTCCAGTTCTGTACCTGTCATCTCCCTGCGACTGTAGTAGAAGATCCAAGCCGTGGGACCCTAGGCGTTGCCGAAATTGAAGACAGGCCTTGGGGGCGGATGTTGGAAACTCTTGTGCTTGTTTGCCGGAAATACAGACGTGGAACTCGACACGTCAAAGCAGGAGGGTAGACACAACGCAAACAGATTTTGACGAGCGACGCTCGGCAGAGACATTCATAGAACTTGGCGGGCCACGGTTTGTAAAAGTGGTCGTCCGTCATTGGAACGTAATGACGAAAATCTGTCAAGAAGGTTGCGTCATACGTCTTTCCGTAAGCCGAAACTGCGTTGCAGAAAGGCGTCAGGAGAGTTTTCTTGGATGCATACTGAATGGTCAAGTGTTGAGGAGAAACAGCTCGGTTCACTTCGCTGGCGAGGCTTGTGGCAGCTCTGGAGTGAGAATCTTCGAGGGTGAAGCTTGAATAGTAATGGGACAAGTGCGCAGATAAAGATCTACTTATTACATGGACCCGGACCGGCAAAAATGAGATGCCTTTGTGGTTGCTGTTGGCTACGGTCATGAGGTAGAATGTCGACCAAGGTGGTGGTCTGGGTCCTGCGAAGATAGCTGCGATACTCATACTAAACTGTTGGAGGACGCCGCGATCGTCAGCAAGCTCACCTCTCACGACGACCGAACGCGATTGAGTAGCCCACCGATTCCCGCCGATGACATAGTGTCACCAAACGCGCTCTGTGTGCTGAAGCCCAGAAAAAACAAGAGGGGCGAAAAAGAGGGGAAGAAAAAAGGAATGGGGGTACTGGAGGGGTTGGAAGGACCCCCACAGCAATGGCATTCCAATCTACCTGATTACTTCTGGCAGCGAGGGCATACATTACCCCTGATAAGTCTGATGGGGTAGCCCACCTGCTGGGTACTACTGTCCCGGACTGTGCAGGGACCGCCCGCAAGAATAATTTTCAGCTCGGGAAGTTGGGTTTGCGAGGTAGCGTGAGCCTGAGTGTATGGTCGCATCCTGTCACCTGTTTGAACCTTCCGCGCGGCTGGGATGGACCGCCACAAGTCACCAATCCAGCGATACTGTCACGGTCAACAGACAGTTGGCACGATGGTGGAAATTCTGGATGTCAAAGGCTACTGGCTTGGCCCAACGGTATGGTAGAGATGCCCTTGAGTGTGACCAACTCGAGTGACCGTTGTGGTCGCGTGTATTTGTCAAGTTGGAGTGCAACGGCTCATCCCGGGTCAGGGCGTCGTCATTTGGTTCGGAGAACAGCGGTAAAACGCTACCCGTAAGTTCACCTCGTCTCCAACCTCAAGTAGGATTTGAGCTTATTGAATGATTGCATGGCGCGGGCCAGAATAAGCTCAAAGGCTCAGGCGCGAGAGTTTCAAGTCTACTAGCACTGGCCATGATGGCCTGGCATCTTCAATCATGTGGTGTTACTGATGGTCTCCTGCCACTGCCATCAGCCTTGAACCGCATTCTGGGACATCATGGTCTTGTTCAGTATCAGACGGTGTGATCGCCACATCACGTCGAGCCGCCAAATAGGACGTGCATGACGGGAGGGAAACCTCGTCCTCGTTGTCGACACGACCATCCTCGCTGGCATCTTCTGGGCCTTCAGCTGATCGGCGCAATTGCCCTGCCTGCGCGCTCTTGTCTTTGAATCGGTCAGCCTCATATTCCTACTTGTCCTTACCCTCCAACGACGCCTTTCCATTCATCACGAATGGTGCCCTCTGCGTATAACTGGGCTTATGCCTGCTCTCCCTCCATGATATATTCTCTACGGAGTTCAGAACGCGTCCAGGGCGGGACCTTCCAGGGTTGGGTCACTCTCAAGCGAGATCGTGTCGAGCAGCACACGATCGTGTCACAGGGGCAGAAGCGCGCATACACCCGCTTCTGGGGCTCGTTCAAGAAGCTGTTTCGTGAGCGGATTTGAAAGCCCTTTGTTCCATGACCCACGGAGCTGATACATGTTTCAGGTCGCAACAGAACGACCGCACAAAAGCTCGACGCGCTCCTTCACCCGTTCGTCCCGCATGAGCGATGGAAAGTGTATGGCTCTCCCTCCCGCCGTGCGGCCAGGCGCGTCCAAGCTTGTCCCACGCGTACGTCCTGTTGGCGTTTGCCGTTCCCCTTCTTCACCAGGGCGTTCTCCAGCGCCTCGCTACCGTCAGCAACCAAGAACCAGGCCAGACGATCTCGAACAAAGTTCCTGCGGGCCAAACAACGTGCAACGTCCAGGCCACAGCGACTATCCCCTATTGTATTCACAACGGGATGAACAGACTGCCATGGTTCCAGTACCCCCTGCCCTCGACGTACGACTGAACCCCTGTCTCCAGCACCACTGTACCGGCGCCCACCCGGTCGCATTCGACATCGCGTTCGGCCCAGCTGGTATCACATGCAACGACACCCAGGCGTCGACTCCGCCCTTGGATCCAGCCCGCCTCGCTCAGCCCGCTACCTACCCACCCGTGACGCACATGCGGATCGAGAGCGTCGCGGACGACCCCCTGCCGCACTTTCCCTGGCCGATCGTGGTCCAGAACCCGCGCGGCATCACGTGCGGTGACGTTTTGCAGGCCATCTCGCACACCTTTTTGCAGTACGTGTCCGAGGACGAGTACAAGGGTTGGTCGCGTGCGCGGAGAAAGATGGCAGCGCGTGCATATTATGCAAGGGTATGCGGATCCCTAGACCCAGCTAAATGGGCCGAGATGGAGAGCCCGGACGATGGGCTGCGGCGGATCGACTACGTTGGCGAAGAGGTGATCTTCCGTGGTCTAGAACGGGCGTCTGCGATGCTGGAGGGTACGTGGCTCATGTATTTCGGTTCGGCAAGGAGCAGAGCATCCTGTGCTGGCGTGGATGCTGTGAACGTCATGTAGACTCGTTCGACTCGTCCGGTGCCCTTTATTTTTGTCGACTTTATCTTGGATTCCGCACCGCATATGCTACATTTGCACGCAAGCGAAATTCAGAGCTGCACGATTGAAAACCCACATGATCGATTACCCAGGGGTGCCATGTGCTGTGTATCGAGTAGTAATATATAACCTTTGTTGTGGACGCAGAAGTTGAAACGGTAACTTGGGAAAAGTAAAACCTGGTCAGATGATACGAAGAAGCACGTCCGTTCGCTTCGTCAACATGACCCATAGCGATGGAGTGAGAGCTCCCGAAGATGGACAATGCAGAGTCATTATGGGGACGAGATCCAGAGACGCCTTCTCTCTCGCTTCGTACTAGGACAAACTAGGCTGCGAACAGATCGACGACCAAGTACTTACGGGCCGATGGCCCTTTGTGCTTGCCTACCTAGGCACCCGCATGCTCGACGAGCACCTCGATCTATTTCTCGCCCCGACCGCCCTTTTTCTTCTTCTTTTTTCGTGCCGGTGCGCCGTCCGTTATGTCACGATCCGCAACAGCGGTCGCCGTCGTGCTGTCGGGCGTCCCTGCCGAGCCGACTGTCTCGATATTGGGCTCGCGCGGACGTTTCTTGGTGCTGCGTTGCTTGTCCTGGGGTTTTTCCGGCGAGTGGGTCGCAGGCACGCTCGGTTCGGTCGCTGGCGCACCCTCCGCCGTCGGCGACCGCGCACCGGCAGACTCCACCACATCAGTAGGATTACTGCGCACTGTTGGGATCACGATCCTCGGCTCTGAGAATATCGCCCGGTACGTCTTGCGCGTCTCTAACCCAGACATGCCATCAGAACACGGGCACACGTCCGCCAAGACCACTCACGCGCACGCAGCACCAGCGATTTCGGCGCGACCGTGCACGCAGCGTGCGCCAAATTCTGAGCCAACCCCAACAGCGTGATCCTGTAGATGCGACCACGATCAGATCACTGATGGGGGTGCACGACGCGCGCAGACGACGCACAAGTTTTGCACGTCCCTCGGTGCCCTGTAATCCCCCTCCCTGGCGACCCCGCCGCTCACGACGACCCCGTTGCCCTTGGTGACGCGCACGACCTCGCGCGCGGCCGCCCACCAGTGCCGCTTCGCGCTGAGTCCCGTCTCGCCCACATGGCCGGACTCGGGGTCCCCGAGTGCGCCCGCATAGCTGATTTCAAAGACGGCCCCGTGCTTGATCGCCGTGCGCACGAGCGTGTGCTTGAGGTGGAACGCGCGCCTCGGGTGGGTGAGCGGCAGCGCGATGACGTGCGCCGTCAGCGGCGAGGGCAGGCTGTGCGTCAGACACGCGGCCGAGAACGTCGCTGCGGTCGTCGGGGCGAGTGCGATCAGGTCGTAGGTGCTCACGAGCGAGGCGTTTGCGCTGGTCTACCGGGGAAGAAAAAAGGAAAGGAAGGATGAGGATGAATGGAGGCGAGAGAGCGACCAACGCACGAGACCGAACCCTTTTTCGCTCTCCTCGTCGAGCGTGATCGTCAGGCGCTTGAGGAACACGATACCGGTCCGCTGCTTGAGTTGGGGCAGCAGCACGTCCAGAATGTTGACATGCGTCTTGGGGTCGATTTTCTTCTCGACTGTCTGGGCGAGCGCAATGACGGTGTATCCTACTGTGCTTCGACACGTCAGAGAAAAGTGAAAGTGTATTGAAAAGACGGACAATGGACGAGGAGATCAATGCGAGCCTCGATGGCGGCCACTTGCGCCGGGGTAAAGACGACGGTCGAACTAGCGCCTTGCGGTTGCTTTCCCTTGTTCTTTTTGGACTGTTGCGCGGCCCCATGAACTTGGTGAGCAGCGACGGGGACATTCAAATCCAAGTACATGACGTCGTAGTAGCGTCCGTCAAGTGGTCCAACGTAGTTACTTGGCACATCAAACCAGTTCACTAGGACACTCATAATAGTACAATATTGCAAAAGCACTATGAAATTGCATTCACTGCGATGCTGCCTGCAACTTTTGCTTCAACACCGCCTTCAACGTATCGCCGTCCTCGGCAAACTTGCGAATCCCCTCGTGCAGCTTGTCAAACGCCATCGCGTCCTGCAACAGTGCCCATCGAAACACGTGCTCGTCGTGGATGTACGACACCATGGGCATCGGGTCCGCGTGCGCCGCTGGTTGACCAGTCAGCAATGCACCGCTGACAGCGAACACGCCCACCCACCTCGTTCCGCGTCGAGCCTCTTCGGCACAGGCGCTGTCGATTCCTGTAGCTCCTCCAACAGCTTTGGCGAAATCGTGAGAAAGTCGATGCCAGCGAGCGCCTTGATCTCGCCCACCTGTCTACCCCGTGAGATGCGACACCAAAAGAAAAAGCGGTCACCGACATTGCGGAAGCTCGCGCCCATCACGATCGTCTTGTACTTGTGCTGCTTGAAGTAGTTGAAGATCCTCTTCACAGATTGCACGCCAGGATCGTCGTCGTCTTCGTACACCTTGCCCGTTGTCTTCTTGTACCAGTCGAGAATCTACGTTTCGTAAGTCGTGAATAAACTTCTGTTGACGGGACACCCACACGCCCAACAAACGGCGAGACGAGCGTCACGCCTGCCTCCGCACACGCGACCGCCTGCGCAAACCCAAACAAGAGCGTCAGATTGCAGTGGATACCCTCCTGTTCGAGTGCCCTCGCCGCCTGAATCCCCTCCCACGTCGACGCAACCTTGATGAGCACCCGCGCCTTGTCGATGCCCACCGACTCGTATAGCGCGATGAGCTCCCGTGCCTAAACGCCGTCAGCGGCACCTGTGTCGCGTGAGCGAGACCCAACGACGGACCTTTGCCTTTGTCCCCTCCGGGTCAAACGAGAGCCGGGCATCCACCTCGGTGGACACCCGGCCAGGAATGATGGCCAGAATCTCCTTTCCAAACTCGACCAGCTGCGCACCGCACGACATGTCAGCCGTTCCCGCGCAGACATGCGATACACGTCAACCCACGAGGCGATCCATGGCTGCGCACGCCTGCTCGTCCGACGTCCCGCCCTTGCTCTTGGCGTACACGATGGCGACGTCGATCAGGTGCGCATACTGTGGCTTGTTCGCCGCCGCGAGGAGCAGCGTCGGATTCGTCGTGGCATCCTAAACAATCAAATGGGCGTCAGCCGCACGCCAGACGGCGCCATGCCCGCACCTGCGGTGTGTACACACCAATTGCTGTGCAACGCGCACATGAGCACTGCACCACACCTGAGGGGCTTGTTGTGAACGCACATTCGAAATCCCCCGAATCTGAGACGACGGTCGTCCCGGCCTGCTTGAGCTGCTCGAGTGATGTCGTCATGCTACTGACAAGCCGCTGTGGATGCGCAAGGACAACGTAGGTCGAGGTGCGCCGGCGCGGCCCAGTGCCCGTTCGACGTCATCCGATCGGGCACGGCCGAGCTCCTGTCCAGCGGTCGCCTCGCCATTGGTCTGGTCAAAACCAGCCCGTCGGGCGATACGGCTGCGCGGTCGACGTCTCGCCAGACAGCTGGTCACCAGACCGCCTTGGCGAGGTGGCCTGGCGCAGTTCGGCGCCCATCGTCCCGACATACCCTGCACGGCCAACCTGCACGTGGTGACCGCGCAGGCGCCGATCGTAACCATGCACGCACATGGATGGCCCTGAGCCATTCAGTAGCGGGCTGCGCGCACCCTCGCCCATCGACTTGATGATCAATTGATTCGTCCAGCCTTTTGATGAGGTCTTGTTGACGTGAGCCTGGGCAAAGGGCAGAGAGCGCCAACAGCGAGCGGCCCGCGCGCACGTCGAGGAACGAATCATCCTCTGGCACCTGCCAGTCCCGTTGGACGGGACGTTCCCATGGTGGGACTTCTGATTCCACGGGATTAGCTGTCACATTGCTTGTCAGCTGGGCCGACATTCAATGACGCTACGTACCTCGCAGTGACCAAGACGGTCACCGTCCAAGGGGTTAAGCCAGGATCATATGCATGTGTTCCCGGAGAAGAATGTCTGGCTTGCCAACTCCGACTCATCGGACTGTACATTACCCTCTGCACACTGCGCTCAAAAGTCCATACAATATTTAACAGTGCTACTGTACATCGTAAAAGAAAAAACATAAGTAAGCACGAGTCGCCTATCGTACAACAACGCTACTTTGCAGAACGAAAAGCATACAACAGCAGGGGAGACACATAGTAAATGCCAGCGCATGGCAACAAGACAGCAGAGCATAGACGGGAAAGGGCAAGGGTAACATAGACAAACGTTCACATCACGGTATCAGTCTAGCGGGACACATCAGCAGGGTTCTCTATACGTTGGTGTGCCTGTGGGATAAGTCGTTCTCAGTACGCAACGGCGGGCAGACACTCCCCCGTCTGTACACGGATATAATCGTCCCCGAGCTCGCCAAACTGGTCGTGCTCGCCGGGGTACGCATACGCCGGGCCGTCCAGGTACCCGCTATAGTGCGGCGCGCACCAGTCGTAGCCGTTTGCCGGCCCGGCATACTGGTTGATAAAGATAGGCATCTGCTCGTGCATGACCGCACACTCGGCCCAGCTCTTGGGCGTGCCATACGCGCTGTGCGCGTCCCGGGTATACGTGGGGGACAACTCCTTCTCAAACTCGGCGTTGGTCGCACCAAAGTGGTAGCCCGTAAAGGACGGGTCCTCGACGGGCGACACCGAGGGCGTGTGGAGGGCATAGGTCAACCCCGGACAATCAGGGGACGGCGGCAATCCGAGCGATGTCTCCAGGAGATTGTACGGCTGCAGTGATTACGTGCTTCATATCGATAACAGATAAATGGCTGATCGGTACTTACGTCGTTCCAACGCGCTGGCATGCCTTCCCTCAGTACAGACGGCAGTACGAGGGGCGAAAGAGATCCGATGGAATCCACTGATACGGCATTGGCCATCTCTTCTGTTTGGTCGCCGCTGTCCGCGATATCGTACGAGACGTTGGCGAAGACGCTGTCGAGTGAATCGTGACGGTGGTGGGAGGATATCTGGTCTGAAGCAAGCTGACCCGCTGGCGCGGACAGCGAGCGCTTGAACATGGCCGTCAGTGGGATCCGGAAACGCTCGTCGTGAACGACGTCGGGCGTCTGCGCACGGGTTTGCGGCGGGGTATAACCACTGGGCCGATTCGCCTTGTCAGACCCTGGGTCGCTCATCACGGGGACTTTGGCAGCGGAACCGTGAACCTCGACGTCGGCTGCGGTGTGCCGTTCATCTCGGCCTTCCGCCCGCCCGCCTGCTTCTTTGTGAACATCCTTCCGCCCGCCTGTCGCTTCGCCGGCACTGTCCTCCCATCGTCTGACGGCATCCTCGAGGTCCATACCTGTCTTTCCCTCCATCAACAGATCCGCAATGATCGTACAGCGCTCGTCGCCGCTCTTTGCTCTCTTGCTCGCCGCATCTCCCTTGGGTTTCCGCCCCGGCTGACTTGGACGTTTTCGATGGGCGGCCTGAGGTCCGTCCTTGATCTTGAGCTTGGCGAGCGCGTTGGCACCCGGCCTAAAGCGCCAGTCGGGGTAGCGCTTCCGATGCTCCGCCTGAGCGACGAGCGCCTTGGCCTCCCAGACCTCCCTCTCCTCGCGCGGCAGTGTCTTCCAGTATTTGCCTGTCAACGCCCGCCGTCACGCCGTGGATCTCGCACGAGGGAAGTGCGACGCCACGTACCGATGATCTTGGAGAGCGTGCTGTGGTTGCCCTCGACCTTCTCCGGGACGTGCTGGCTCCGGATGAACGAGGATCGGAAGAGGATGAAGGCGTTTGGCGGGCGCGGGATGTACGAGGCGTCCCGCTTCTTGGCGTGGCTCGCGCGGTCGGCGCTGTGGGGCATCAGCGGGGCCTCAGGGGGCTCGGCAACGTCGGTGGGGGAGGCAGGCGCTGGGACGGGGTGCTCCCAGACGGACTCGAACGGGATGGTCGGATCTGCGCTCAGGGCGGTGATGGGGGTCATGTCGGTGAAGAAGGTGAAGGTCATCGATGGGTTCGGGTTGTCGACGAGCGGGGGCATGTCTGACGAGCACGTCCGTGAGCCATGGGTAGCTAAAAAAAAAAAAAAAGACAGACCGTCGTCGTCGAGGGGGATGTCATGTTCGCGGATCGCGGGCATGGTGAGCAATGGGCCAGTATCAGAAGGAGGATCAGGATGGGAAAGCGATGTGGAAGGGTGTTAGAGCGATGACGGCGCTTTATTCTCGCTTTGGCAACTCGCGCGGAGGAAGGCAAGAGTGAAGCATTCTGGGCCGGTCCCTTCCCACAACACCACTGCTCCGTCGAGCCGAGCCCAGTCCTCCCCGCCCAGGGTTATTCGCTTTACTCAAACCTGACTCATCGTTGGCGCTGCGAAGAGAAAAAAAAAATGCGATAACAGCATGACCCTTCGGCAGAACCGACGATTACCGCATCAGCAAGTCAGCGTCGGCCTGCATCTTTGCTGGACGTGGCCTCGCGGACGCCTCGTGCTCTCCCCCCCGACGATTGGGAGGCTGCTTACTCGATTCATGTCGTGCTGCGAGCGCCAACGCCGGTCGATGCCGCAACATGCTTGCTCGGCTGGCATTGCGACTCGGACATGCGCATCAAAATACCCACCGTACCCTGTTCCATTAGAAGGTCGACACCGTGGTCGAGACGGGGCTCGACGACCCTTCACGCTGCCAAGCAGAGCCAGCAGACGAGTGGCCACCGTATTCATCCGACGCGTTTGAGCATGCCTCGTCGACGCCCCCTCCCACCCTGCCTGCCGTCCGAACTTCTCCCAGTTGCCTGTCGTGGTCTCGCAGGCCAAAATCGCTACTGCTCTGAACCGCTTCTGTGGCGGTATGAATTCCACCCGGCCCTGCCCGTGGTGCGCCACCACGCTCAGTTCCATCACGTCTTCGCGGCCGCGGAGAAGACGGCACACCACCGCCTCGACCTGCCAGCACCTCGGATAACGACGACGTTCGCCAACACCTCTCCCTCTGGGCTCACACTCGGGATCTCGGCCGCTTTTGTCTCAAGTTCGGTCTCCTTTTAGAAGTGCGCGGTATTCGCCGTGTGTGTGTATGACGCCGCCACAGCGGGATCAGTGTAACGGCAGTTGCGATGTCATCGCATTTGGCCCAAGAATACGCGTCATATGACCAATATTTGCCACCGTCGCTCTAGCGGAGTCGATCAGCCAACGCCGTATCTTGACAGCGGATCGTTCCGCTCGACATCGTGGTGATCTGCAAGGAAATGGGTTCGCGGACGTATGCATGGAAATGAAGGTGCCTCAGCGTCCTTCATTCGTTACTTTTAGTCGAAATCTACCAAATCTCTTTCTTCCTTGTATGCCGACACCCACTTCTTCGCACCACCGACCATTACGAACGCCTTCGACGTGGTGTTGCCGCATTCATCCAGGTGATCTTGGTACCTAGACACGTCACGAGTCAAATCATTACTTTGATAAGATATGTAGCGATACCACTTAGCACACCGCGACCCACGGCCATTTGAGCCCCCACAATAAAAGATCACCCTTTTCGTCTGCTTGTGTGCTTCGTAAAATTGGGGCAAGTCGTCATAGAACGCTTGGGCCGGTCGCTGAATGCTTCCGCGGACATGTCCGCCCTGCATGGCCGATTGCGTCATTTTTTTCGGCAAGCTCGGTGGCAGAGCACGCACTGCATGGTCGTCTCGCCTGACGTCCACCACCACAAAGTCCTTCTCCCCGAGTTCCGGATTCCGGACGAGATGCGCGACATCTTCGCACGCCAAACTGTCCGGGGACGAGACCGGCACCGGATAGGCGTCCCACCACTGCTTGAGCGTAGATGTCGGCGCTGGGCTGACTGCAAGAGCGCTGTCGTTCTTCGTGGCATATATGTGGTAGGACACTGTTCCGGATGCTGATCAATGATGACGGATGCGGCTGCTAGTGTTGTGCTCACCGGCCCACTCGTTCAGATCTCCAATGTCTGTGGGAGCAGACGTCGCTGAACTAATCGTCCCGCAACATCCAGTCGAGCCGTCATCGAGGTACGCATTGAGGTCCCGCCGCGTATCCGTGAAGACGACATCTGCGAACCAAAGGTCGGTACCATACATGACGCGCGCCAACATGAACTCACCCTTGAACCCGGCGTCCTCCATCAGCGTTTGGTACTCTTCCAGAAGGAGGGCACCTGCGATGCAACCCACATAGGCGGCCACATTCAATCGCAGCGCCTCGGGGTACGGCTTCCTGGCAATGATCTGTGGCATATGTGAGATGGTTTATTCGCGAGCTATGCAGGGTTATCGCACGTCATCTAGTTGGACCCGTCCGCCTGGCTTGAGCATGCGGTACACCTCCCGCATAACAGTGCGCTTGCCTGCGGGGGGCAGCAGGTTGACGACGCAGTTAGACAGGATACAGTCTACCGCGCCGCTTTCGATCGGCAGGTCGCCCGTCAGCGTGGCCTGGACGAACGCAACACGGGGCGGGCGGAGGCCCTTTGTCGCCGCGTTGCGCCGGGCCAGCGCGATCATGTCCTGCTGCCGAGATCAGGAGACGTCAGCATCTCGTTGAGGGACCCACATCTGAATTGTCGAGCCCGACGACTTGGCCCGTGGGACCTGCGATAGCAGCAGCGAGAAAGACGTCGATGCCTCCGCCGCAGCCGAGATCGACGACGGTCTCGCCCTGCCATGTCGTCAGACATCCACCTTCAATGTATTCGCGCGAACGACACTTACCGCCTTGATCGAGGCCGTCGCGACAGGATTGCCACAGCTCAACCCCATGTGCGCCTCGGATGGGACAGACTGCAGTGCTTCCAGCGTGTACCCAAACGCGCTCGCGACGCGCTCAGCATCTGGTAGTCGAATTATTATCGACGGGGCACAGCGAATGCATCACGTACAGTCACGATTGGCACCCTGGCGCGCCTGCCGACTGTACGCTTCATTCACTACGTCGACAAGGTGCGCCTCGTCGTCTGGGACTACCGCCTGATTACAACACGGGGTCATCGCTGGGGTCACTTTGGCTGTGACGGAGAGACGTCTGGGTGTCCCATCGTAGCGCGAGAGTGGTCAGTTATGAACGACATCCTTCATGCATGTGTGCCTTGACTTTTGTCAGCTGAACATCACGCGTCACGTGTGTCGGCGTCGGACAACGCCGCCGCCAACCATGGCTTGCACAATTGAAAACGCTTTCCCAAACTCCGGACGCCGTGGACATACACCGCTTGCCGTGCAGCGACCAACGTTGTTGCAGGTACGTAAACGAGCTCTGAAATGCGCGCCGTGTGCATCAACCCAGCGTTGATGCTCATGCGTTGGCTAGGCCGCTCATTCCATCGTGTGCCTGGAGGGGGATGTGTGCATTCATCGATCCACGGCCAACACCAACATATGTATGTACGGCATACACCCGCCGATAAAGATCGATCAGCGTGATCCCGCAGGATACTGTCCAATTTGTGCAAGCCACCATCAAATACACGTACGGTTGCACCAGTGACCTTCTAGGACCTTGCGCACGTCTATCACAAAGGCAAACACTGGCGCACGCATCGTGAGCCACGCGGCGTCCACGATACGTCCTCCCCAAGCTGCGTATTCCTGTACCGACGGCGCCAGAAAAATGTCATTCGTCTCCAACCAAGTAGACACGTGGCCGAGCCAGCTGGAAATCATCAATATCACGCTCCCCCTTGAATTTGCGCCGAACCGCGTCGTCACACCCTCCTTGAGCAAACCTCTCTGGAGATAGGATCATCCCCATCTGCTGCAGCAACCCCTGACGGCACATGCCTGGCCAAACGGGTTTATGGCGCCTGATAGGGTGCTGTAGATAGTCCGCCGAGACGCGGCGCGATAACTCTGATATCTCGGTTTGTCTGGCCCGTTGCGCCCTATGATTCTAGACCGGGACGGGGCAAATATATAGACTAGCACGATAAAGGTGCTTCGATTATCCTCCGATCAATCATATCAGACCAACAACGCATGGTATATATGAATGTGCGAACGACGATGGGGTATTTTTATGTTGTGGGGTAAAGGTTAGCGCGAGCTACAGCTGACTCATTATATGAATCAGGGATACGGAATTCGGCGGTGTACATTCAATAGAGCAAATTCATAAAGTGCCCATGACGCTGGTGATGACGACGACAACTATGTAGCCTGGTGTCGATTTTCTTGGCCCAAGACCTGTACTGGCAATGTGAGCGAATCCACGAACCAAAGTGCACGAGTCATTCAGCATCATGTCGTTCGAATTTATGTAAGAGGCGGACCACCAAACAGAGTTGCTGTCATACATCCACATACACGATGACCTCGAGGATCAGGGTTGCCCAAGTAAGATTCCACCATGGCCACCTATTCACGTCGACCTGACCTCCTGGCCCGTAGGTGCAAGATGGCGAAGCGATGCGGCAATGCTGCCTACGAGTATGCCCCATTGACACGGGCCCTCTTGATCACTGTAAGATTCCCCTCGAGGATGCGGGCTCACTCGAGCACCATTAGTCATCAGCATCCTCTCCGCCTCGCCCTGCATCTCGCACGTTGCGATAAACGACGGGGATGAGATCGTCGGCGCATGTCTCGTCCGATTGTGAGACGCGGCTTGGACGACGAAACGTGCCCTGACCTCTTTTTCCTAGAAAGTTGGGAATCGGACATGCAACGCAAGCGCATGTAACATACCTCATGGTCATCCCTGAATACCAAGGTCAAGGCATTGGACGCCGGCTGCTGACGACGTCCCGTATGACACTCGTTATACAATACCCTTTCCTTCACTCATTGAGATGGACCAGTTCAATCTGCACGAACGGAATCTGACGTTTCTGAAGTCAGTCTGAACGTTAGAAAGTCAAACGAACCGGCAATCAGGCTGTACATGTCGCTCAAGTTTTACGCAACCGAAACGAAACCTGGGTTCTGTGAGTCCGAGTATATATTACGCGCAAAAATTAATGGTCCATATTATATAGATAGCGACGGGGAGGATGCCTGGGCTATGAATGTTCTGCTCAGCGGCTCTTGATGTTGCATACGTCAGGACGAAGCACGTACCTGTGGCATTCGGTTTCGATGAATGCCAGGTTGGCACTGTTGAATTGTTTATATACCAAGTAGACACATCTTGGAGTTGTCATAGTTATGCTGCCGCGTCACGTTGTGGTGTTCGTTCCTTCAGCCAGCTCTTTAAGGGACACGACGCCCGTCCGTCCATCTTGCATCCACGACAAGCCCGTCCGTGCTTGACCATCATCACATGTAAGCCATACTTCAGCTCGGGCGGAATCCTGAGTTCCAGATGCGCCTGTGCGCCGACGCGATCCGCGCTCTTGGGTACCCATCCCAACAGCTTCGACAACCGAAACACGTGCGTGTCCACCGCGAACGCCTGCCGCCCCAGACAAAACGACAGGACGCACGCCGCCGTTTTCGGCCCGACCCCGTTGAGGGCGACCAGCGCCTGCATCGCCTCTTCGTCGGTCACGCCCGGCGCGGCCAGATGCTGCAGGTCGTACTTGCCGTGTTTCCGCTTGACCGCGAGGAGCGCCTCCTGGATGATCTTGGCTTTGCGGTTCGCGAGCCCGCCGGACCGAATGGTGTCCGCGATCGCGTTTCTGTCCGCAGTGGCCATCTTTTCAAATCCGGGTTCACCTTGGCCAAAGACGTCGTCCAGCGCGCGCTTGGCGGCAGAGCTGTTGGCAGACGAAGTGTTCTGTGAGAGGATCGTCCCGATGAGCGCGTCGATGACGTTGTGCGTGTGCCCGCACGTCGCGGCGGCATTGGCGCCCGCCGAGAGTGCACTAGTACTGTGAACCGGCGCCCCGCCCGGCGTGTGCGATGCTAGCAGCGCATACACCGCCCGCGCGTCCGCCGCAGACGGAGGCAAAAAGTCGGCAAAGGGCGAAGAGGCACTGTGATCTGCGAGGCGCTTTAATTTCTTGGACGCGTGCGGAGAGAGGGCGCCTCCACTCGGGCCGACGGTCGGTAGGATTGTCGGCGGCGCTTGGACTGCCGTATCTGAGTGTGGGGGTGGCAGGGAGGTGGATCGGCGGCGTTTCATTACCATGAAGAGGCGCTGTAAAAACCGGTCGGAACGCTCGCCGGCACATACAATAGCAAGACGTACCTTGGACGATGGTGAGATGATGAGGAGCAGCAAGGTAACCCAAGTCCAGGGTTTAGCTCGGCTGATGTAATGCTCAACCCATTTGGCCCCAGTCAGTCGAGTTTCATTGTCCCCCTTCAGTGCGCAAAGTCAGGCATCAATGTTTGTTGCCTAGTCACCGTTGCGAACAAATTCCACAGGATATCACCGCCGTATCTCCAAGTAGAGGGCCAATATGTAACGCCACTGGGAGCATCCGCTTCCATTGGGCCAGCTGCCGGGCAGGTAAGGTCGCCAATTGGACTTCCTTGTGGCGTGTAGAACGCTACCCGCAACAATGCCTCCGCACAATCATTCTGGTTCCCCTGAGCTCGGTACGCCCGCAGCTAGGCCCAATCCGTGCTATTGGGACTTGACTTCGGAGGTGGCCAAGTCCAATCCCCTTTGAGCAGAGGATGGGTCTTCTGACCTTCTGGTCGTCGGGTGAATTGCCGAACGAATGCTGCATTCGCCCCGTTCACCTAACGACCATCAATACGAAGGCGTTCATATCCAGTTCATTCTCGAAGCAGAGGGGGGCGTCGTAATGCAGACCTCCAACCCTGGCGGACAACCCAGTAAGCACAACTTCTTTCCTCGACCGTCGATTTCCCACTTCTGGCAAGATGGTCTTGTTCTGCATATGGTCTGACGGCCGCCGACGGAACCAATTTTGGTGTTAACGAACCGAAATTGTGGTACGAAACATATAGATCCGACGCGTCGTTATCGCCATCGAGTGGGACCTGGTGACACCCATTATGATACGGTGGGACCATGTGCTACGCTCCTATGGCGTCCTAAGGTTTTTACTCCTGGGTGCGGATTTTTAGTGGGTTTTGTATCGAAGCGGCGAGGATTTGCTCGACCCCAACCGCGGAAGCAATTGGTTTAATCGCCATGTGACCATTTTGGTGGATGAATATGGCATATGGAAGTGGTGTCATTTCCGAGGGCATCCATACGTTAGGCTGTGCTGGCTAATGCATGTGAAAGAAACGACATGTTGCTGCTCGCAGTCGGTGAAGTTCGAATACAACAGAAAAAGTTTTCGAATCAGCCTTCGACATCGATGTATGCTAGAATTCCACGTAGCAACAGGCTACTATCCTTAATGAAAACGCCTGTATACCGGAGAATCTCAACTACTCTGGATCCTCTTTTATCCTCCACGGACAGAGGACAGTGTGATGGTGGCACCAAGCTTTTCCGCAACTTCACAGAGGCACCGCAGCTAAGATTTGGGGCTTTGTTCGTGACATATGTGAAACGGCGAGAGGGACGCCAGTCCGGTCCTGAAAGTGAGAAAAAAGGGGTGTCGTGACAGACGTTCGGTTTAGCCGCATTACTCGGCCAATGCTGACGAAGCCGTGGCTTGCCCAAAGCGCACTATTCGCCATTGGTGCCAGAAATGGGCACATCACCGAATAACGAGAGCGTCGTTGGACATTACACGTGTAACGTTGGGCGGCCTCCAAGCATCAATCAAGCCAATGCATCAGCATCACGAAGCGTGAGCTCCCCGAGCCTGAGGAAGCTGTGGCCGCACCCGCCGTCAGATGTGTGCCGTATTCGTCATTAGACCCAGAAATGGATAACGGTGTCCATAACGAGAGCGTCGCTGACGTTACACGTGTAACGTTGGGCGGGCAGCGAACCATCCCATCTCATCAGGGTGTGGGCTGCGGAATTCGGCACGCTGAAGAAGCTTGGCCGACGTTGGCGTTCGCTTCCGCCGCGTCCGGCGAGCTTCGGGTTCGACCGCGTCCAAGCATAGCAAGCATCTGAAGAAGCTTCTCATCAATTTGTGCGCCAGCGACAACACACGCACTGCCATGTCCCGAGTGACGCCCAATTCGGTCCATTTCAGAATGCAGTCGTACGAGAGAAACGTCGGTCTAAGGGTCAAATGGTGTGCTTCGTGTGGCAAGCCGAGTTTAGTCGAGGATGAGAGCCGAAACGCCGAGAGTGTCCATACCTGAGCGACGCCCGTGGGTCGGGTCGTGGTCCGCGAGTGCGTTCCAGAGTCTTTGGAATGAAAAAGGAGCACAAGAGATCAAACTCTATGATACACGGGAAGAAACAAACTTTGGAGGAGCCCAAGGCTACTAGTATGGGTCGTCCTGCTTAGTCATCCACGAAGCTTTCTGCCTCCTTCACGGTGACTTCCTGGGAATAGCGTCATGGAAAGTTGTGTCACTGTGCCACCGGTCCCTGTCCGGCTCGCATCTTTCGTTTATCCATGGATGGCCTCCCGTGTATCCTGTATAGTGCAACAACTCTCCATTCCGTCCCGTAAGTGCAAAACAACCTACCATCCGTTCATAAATGGTTGACAGATCAATCGACCGGATGCTCGGCGTCCTTGCCTGAGAAATGGTCGGCCGGATCAAGCGTAGAAGTTTGCCTTCATCCAGGTCCCCAAGAATTGCGACGCTAGCAGTGACCGGCATACGTTCGAGCCATTTCGCGACTGGAAGGTAGCATCGAAACTGCATTCTATGGCAACTGCAGCCTTAAGAGGTGAAATTGTGCATGTCACATCAGGTAAGCCTAGTTCCGTTTTTCGCTCGCAGTTCCACATGTCACCCCACCGCACGACTGCGGAACAGGTTTCGTGTCCGAGTAAACTGGTGCAAGGATGTAGCGCGACTCACGGAGATGGAACAATTAGCTCGGCTGGCATACCACGTTGGCCCCTTTCACATCACCTTCCTCCCGTGCGGCGCAAAGTATCCGCACCATGGCTGGTTGCGTTCTCGGCTTCCGTCCCATTGAGGGTACTCAATCCAGCATTGTTTGCTCTATGAGGTTATAGTAACGATTTCCAAGCACGGAACCGTCGCATCACCCTGCATTCCTGTCGCGACTGAGATTCCGTAGTCACTCTAGAAGGTGTTACTGCCTGTTCATTATTGCCATGCATGTGAACATGATTGGGTGACTCGACCTAGCTCACAGCAACCGCCAGGCGATTGGCGGAATGGATCGATGAAACGTGACTTGCTTACGGATTTGAGCTCCTAGATGACAGGCCGGTCTATTTTGGCACGGTCGATCCCTTCAAATCCCATTCAATCCGTATCTTTCGCATTGATATCACGTGGTTAGAAGGCGGCGTTCTCTTCCCAACTTGTTCGCTCCGAGTAGGGATTACGCCAGAATTCTTCGTCTGATCAATGGAGTCATCTTTCCAGGTCGATTTAGGATGGCACTGGCAGCTAGGAGGACACAAGCTCGGCTTAGACCGTATGTCACTGTCCAATGCTGTCATTATCAAAATGCCTTAAATGAGCTTCCTCTGCGATTTCTCAGCTAGTTCATATCTTCGATCAGTGGAGTGTATGTATAGATCAGAACTGATAAGGTATCGTCGAGTCACATCACTTTTCTGGCAAGTCACAGAAGTTGATTCATTCATCATCCATCACCAACCGCGAGCCTGACTAGTTCACAGTTGAGTTTAATACATGTCATCGATGTGGGAGATGAACGGCCACTCCCGACCTGAGGAGCTCTGACTCGGTCACCATTGTATCACCTCGCAGATAATTGATATTTTGCTCATACAGGCACCACACTTTCCTGTGTTCTCGCGCTTAGCGTTGGAAAGTTCCGAGGCCGGCGTCTTCACCCGGTCAACCCGCGACGGTGGCTCATCTGCCTAGATGCTGCATGAATTGACCAACCCCATTGTTCGCTGGTTTTGACTATATGTTCGCGCGTGTTTGCCATACTGCCATCATGGGCCGCGTTTATGGCTCGCATGTGGAGCGTGATTATATGAGGTATGACCGTGGAACGCTCTTCCGCTCTGTCCGCCAAGTCCAATTCATACTAGGTAGAGAAAGAATTGAATAGGCTCCAATTCATGGCTGTTGACCCATCATTGCGTCGGACATGCAATTCGTCTCACATCCGATTCAGGAGTGACCTGATAGTTCATCTCATCCTCTCTCCCTATGCTTATCGCGATCAGACGAGGGTTTTTTAAAGCCCAGCACGGGATTCTGAGGGTTGCCAGGGCGCTTGCCACGGTCGCTCGAGTCAACACACGGGCTAGAAGTCGACATCTCATCTGACTTGCTGGGACGCGTGTGGATATCCATTGCCTCGGGCCAGAGCTACCCACGAGGGAGGGAACCGACACGAGGCGTGAATAGGACATGACACACACACCATACAAAGCAAGTGCGTCAGAGCTACTGGACGCGCTATCGCCGAAAGGACCGCTACTAGAAGCGAACGACCTGTCCTATGTAGGTGTGAGTTGATCGCGCGTCACGATCACTCGCCGCTGCGGGGAGCGTGCTTCCTCATTGTCCTCGTATCGCCACATCACATGGGCTAGCGACAATGGTATGAACGATGCCTCACGCACGCACGCTGTCCCTGGACGGTGATCAGGTTATCGCAGATAGGCGGGCGGGAAATGGGCTCACACGTGTTCGACGACCGTGGGCCGCGCAGCCCACCGTTTCCCTCCTCCCCCTCCCACCCCGAATTGCCCACCCACGTTTTTCTTTTCTTTTTTCTTTTTCTTTTTTTCTTCTATCACACCGGGCCTAATTGCAGTACACCTCCGGGAAATCCCGATGCCCGCCGAATCGGTGATGCGCAGATGCGTACTATCGCCTCATGGCTGCCGCATTTGGCCACTCGGCGACGTCACGGGGTAGAAGACCTGCTTCGCATACCACTGGAGGCGGCCCGGGAATAGGGCTGGCGCCTTCCTGATGAATGGCGCGACTGTGAGGAGGTTGGGGAGTCAGCCTCGTGGCGTGGCGCGGTGTTTGTGGGACCTACTGAATTAGAGCGACTGCTTCCTCCATCTTGGCTGGCATGGCAAATGGGGCAGCGCAGGTGCCCGAGTCGGTGCACGAACGTGTGCAGGAGTCATCATCACCGTTGCCCTTGTTTGAGCGCTCTGGCTGACTCGTGCGTGCCCCACGCTCTCGCAATCGAACTGGGGTGGCATGCACCGACGCACGAGGACCGTTGGTTTTGGGCTGCCGCCGGATGGAGGTGTTCCAGCCTCTCGGGCATCCCCAAACCTGATCGTTCCATTGCAAACCGAGTCAAGCGACGCGTGATTACCGAACCGTCTTTCAACCCGTTGACGTTGTTCGTTTGCGCTCGGCCACCCCGGGGCGCCCTCTGTCGTCCGCGCATCGCTCGACGTTTTTTTTTTTTTTCATCAAACCCTTCCCCATTGTGAATCACTTTACCCTACGAGTAGGCAGTACGACATGAAACATCTTCTCCCCCGCTCTCCAGTTGGATATGTCGATCTTCGTTCGGCTAGGTATTCTTCCGCGGTTCGGACAGATAAGACCGCAATGGCTGTACAGCAACATATCCCATTTGATCGCGTTTCACATCCCGACACGCCTTAGAGGCTGCTCTGAATCAACTGAGTTATGCACTAGAAACAAGAGAGGGACCCCCTGATAGGACCCGCGCGATCGACGCTTTCCCTTGTCGTCCGCCACTGTGCGCGTACCCACCCGCAAGGTCGACTGCACTCGACGGAACGGGCCACAGGAGCGGACGGACAGGGGAGGGGGCCAAGCTCCGGTGTTTAACGCGCTTCGTGCCTCAACCAAGGCCCTCGATGATGATCCGTGCATGCATTCGTCTCCAGGTGGCCCACTCGCGCCCGCCCATGAAGGCAAGACATCTGTACTACCTCCGGCGGGTCTCCGATCAAGGGATGACGCACATTTAAACTTTTGCGGGGCGGCCGCACCACAGGGGGTCGTGGTAATGACGATGGACCGGTCAGAGAACCTGGGTGCACCTGAAGGGGCCCATGGCATGGCATGGTTCTTGCGCCCAGGGCCAGGTGCGCCTGAGCAGCGCACACTCCGCCGGTGTTACGACATTCTCCACGAGCTGCCACGGGAAGGGTATGTTTCTCCCACATCCACTTCGGACGGAGGGGGGGAATACCGAGAAATGCCCGCGGCGTGCACGGGGCCTACACGTGCTTGACCCATGGTGGAGTGGGCGGGGCGGGATGGGCTTCGCGCCTGCATCCACCACGATGCGATGTGCTGGTGCCACTTTTTCCCATTCCAATGCCATTCCAATATTGATGTGTGCCTCTCTGCCCGGATGCAAGACCCGGTGCGTGTATGGCGGAGTGGAAAATAGTCGAACGAATCGGAGAGGGGGCATGGCGTCACACCCGTGTTAGCGAGATGAGCGACCTGTACCGTATGGCACCACTCCGGGGTAACTGTGTGGGCGGTACACAATATCGTACGCGTTGCTGTACGATGGTCCAACCTGCCCCTGATGACGTCGATGCGCTTGCTCACACAATATTAGAGGGGGGGCTGTACACACCCGGATCGCAGTTCATGGAGGTCGGGAAATACGACGCGTAGGAGCCGGGTGGATATCCGACATTCGACCGACGGATAGAAACGGCATTATCAAAAGGATTCGACAGGCGCGCAGACGGTGGCTATTGGGGAACGACCGGGACGGGCCCAGGCAAAAGCAACGACGGGTGATCGCACAGAGGTAAATCACAATCACGCCCTGCGCCCCCACAGCCACGGGAGGGGGTCCAGGCGAAATGCTGGCAGGTTTGGAGGTCTCGCTGTCGTCGAGCCATGTTGGGGGGCCAGAGACAGACTGCTGGGTCCAAGCTACCGGAAAGGGAAAGTTGAAAGTGGGATGCTGTGCAGTCGTGCGACTGGACAGAGATGGACGGAAGGAACCAGAGCGACGGAGCTCGACAGCGATCCAAAAGCAAGCGGGGCCGTCGGCGGAGACTGGTTCGGACTGGGCCAGCTGTCTTGCCGCGGGAAGAGGAGCGGTCAATGGAAGATATTACGTGTGTCAAGTTTAACGAGTCAGGATCTGAATTTGCAGATAAGGAGGAGGGAAAAAAAAATACGGAATTATTAGCGAAATTGGGGGAAGACGTCGGAATGATTATCTTGGGAATTTCGCCGGCCGAGGAAGGTGGCAAAAACGGCGAAAAGACAATAAGAAATTTGTTTGGTCCGTGTTTGTACACGGAATGGACGCGAAATAGGTCTCATCGCACAAAGCACGGGTGTCGATTTGATAAGCGTCATCTCCTTCATTGTCTCACCAATCCGGGTCTTCTCTTCCGAATCCGGTATTATGCCCCTGCCGCCATCCCTCCCAAGGTTTAGGTTCAACGCATTTTCGACGTGCAGTTTGAATGGACGTATATAACGAGTAGTCCGTATTGTTTTTCGGATTTTGTGCCCCACTCGCCCAATTGTTCTGCGATCGCGCCTGTGTGACAACGACATCCGTCAGTAGCCTCGTTCCCGTCAGCGAAACCTCAAATTATTCAAACCTCAGCTGCCATCACTCTTCCCCTCCCATTCTTCCCCTTTCCCGAACGAGTTTGCTCACCTAGCAGCCCATTGTTCCCCGTCGAACAATCATGCCTGCTCTTCGCACTCGCGATACCCCTTCTCAATGTGAGTGTCCATGCTCCCATCACCGCATCACCGCCCTCGTGTTCATCAGCGCCTGACCCACTCAACGCGCACAGCACTTGAGGTGATTACGGACACCATCCACCCGCCAACCCTGGCCATCGTTTCGCCGACGCCGCGCGCCGTTACCTTTCCCTTCAACCAAACCCAGACCAGTCCTTACTCATCCCCGACAGCTTCGCCCTTCGAGCCAGATCTCCGGAAGCTCGCGCTCAGTCCTTCGCAGCCCACGCTCTCTCCCGTCTCGCCCTTAGAAATGTCACCCACCACGTCCTCATGCACATCCATCTTCGCCACAACGCCATCCACGACCTCGCAATCCACTTTCCCCGTATCGCCATCATCGTCGCACAAACGGCGCAAGTCGTCCGCGTGCAGCGACGTCGAACGCCGACCTAAAAAGGGCGACGACGATTACATCAAGCGCCCCGAGAATGCGTTCATCTTGTTCCGCAGAAAATGCTGCGAAGACCGTCAAGCTGCACAGGAGGAAGCGGCAGCAATGGACGGGCCAGCCAAGAAGCAGCGCCAGGCCGATCTGTCGAAAACGATCAGCCAACAATGGAAGGCCCTCTCGGCCGAGGAGCGTCTCTATTGGGAGGAGCTGGCCAAGGAAAAGAAGAAGGAGCACGAGCAGATGTATCCCAATTACGTCTATCGACCCCAGCGAATCAAGGATCGCAAAGGAAAGAAGGGGAAGCGTGGCGAGGAAGGGGATTCGGAATCCACCATTTCGTTCGTGCTTCCCCTCTGCACCCCTGCGGTTGGCAAGAACCACGGCCGGTCGTCCTCAGCTCCTACCCCGCCACCTCGTCAGACTATTCAGATTCCGTCGGTGTACATGCCGTCTTGCCCCACGTCGCCATCAATGGTACCGATGATCAACCGAAGAGCATCTCATCCGGATCACGGATCAAGTTCGTCTTCTCAGTTCGATTTCGCGGGTTTGAATACTGCCATGACCCAGCAGCAATATTCCCCGACGGATTTGTTCCCTGTCAACGTAAGTCATCTGATGCGTTCTCCATGATCCGTTTCCTTAATCGTTCTCAGCAGGTGTTCCATGGTGGGCCCGAGAACCTGCATCCGCTGTCGATATCGAGCGACATGTCGATGAACCATACCGTCCACCAGATGGGCTCGCCTGTGTCCTCGGTCAGCTCCGGATCTGGGCCCTCGTCCCCAGCATCGGGTACATTCTCTCCACTGAACTGCGCGCCGACCGACTTTGCATACTCCGCCGCATCATGTGACGAGCTCGGTTCACAAGCGCAGGGTAGCGCGTTCTGCAGAAACCCCGTCGATAACGTGCCATTTGGCTACTCGTCCTGTTCGTGGGAAGCTGCTGGCGCATGGGGCAACCAGAACCAGATGCTTGCGGGCGACGAATTCGACATGAGCACCATTCCACCAGTCGAGATCGGTTTCCCTGGGTGTGGCGACGACTTGTTGCCAGCAGCGCCCTCTGGATCCTTCCACATCGGATATACGCCCAGTCCCTATGATCCCATGGTGATCGACGCGAGTCAGCCATACGCGAGCGAGTCGCAGAGTCAAGACGCATTTGAGCAGTTGTTCAATTTCGAGAGCATGCTCGCTGCGCACCACGGCTATTAGACGCTTTTCGACCAATGTATGCTGGCGTCCATTGGGCTTCTTCAACTGGACTCTTCTCTTTTGCGCACATGACGGACACCATCTGTAATAACACCCCTCAGCCCATCCAGTCATTGCATTCACAATACCCCACGCGCTGCTGCCACTCACCCCATTTTTTCTTCGCTTTAAAAAAAGATCATGCGCTCCCTCTCTTGGTTTAATTGTGGATAAGAGCTGTTGTTGGATTAGTTGTAGTGATATTCTTCAATGTGCATAACACCTCATACTCACCTTAGGCATTTTTCAGAACGATATCGGCTCTACACACTCGTGCATCTCATGACACGTCGTGCGTCACCCCCACCATCCCTCCTTTCATATTTTTTGTTCCTACTCATTTTTGATTATGCCCCCGATTGACGATTTTTTTACGTACCCTTGCGAGCACGCATACACCATCCCCTGCCTCCGCATCGTCACGAAGATACCCTGTTGTTGTAACTTGTTTATGCTCCTTATTGTCGGTACTCTTTTGTAAGTATCGAGGGTTGCGCAGCAGAATGCATATCTTTGGAGACACAGAACTGGCGCCGAGGTGGTGGCGTTGCATTGGTGATCGAGTGCGAGTGTGAAGGGGTCAGAAGGAAACGGACTCGACAGGGACGTTCCAAGACCTTAAAAGAAAGAACGCGTTGCTACGTTGTTGGCAACAGTAACAGCGGGGGTGAGCAGTAAGTCACGTGTATGCCAACCCTTGTTGCTGGAGTTGTCTTTGTTCTGGACCTGCAACACGCATTTCACTTGGCGAATGGCGGGTAAGTCCTCATTATAGCGTAACAACAAGGGTGTACTGATA